>SJXQ01005538.1:484567-506638 GCA_006408695.1 Aepyceros melampus | reverse complement strand
TGAAAGTGAAAGAGGAGAGTGAAAAAGTTGGCTTAAAGCTCAACATTCAGAAAATGAAGATCATGGCATCTGGTTCCATTACTTCATGGGAATTAGATATGGAAACAGTAGAAACAGTGTCAGACTTTATTTTTTTGGGTTCCAAAATCACTGCAGATGGTGACTGCAGCTTTGAAATTAAAAGGCGCTTACTCCTTGGAAGAAAAGTTATGAGCAACCTAGATAGCATATTCAAAAGCAGAGACATTACTTTGCTGACTAAGGTCCGTCTAGTCAAGGCTATGGTTTTTCCTGTGGTCATGTATGGATGTGAGAGTTGGACTGTGAAGAAGGCTGAGTGCTGAAGAATCGATGCTTTTGAACTGTGGTGTTGGAGAAGACTCTCGAGAGTCCCTTGGACTGCAAGGAGATCCAACCAGTCCATTCTGAAGGAGATCGGCCCTGGGATTTCTTTGGAAGGAATGATGCTAAAGCTGAAACTCCAGTACTTTGGCCACCTCATTCAAAGAGTTGACTGATTGGAAAAGACTCTGATGCTGGGAGGGATTGGGGGCAGGAGGAGAAGGGGACGACTGAGGATGAGATGGCTGGATGGCATCACTGACTCAATGGTCGTGAGTCTGAGTGAACTCCGGGAGTTGGTGATGGACAGGGAGGCCTTGCTGAGATTCATGGGGTCGCAGAGTCGGACAAGACTGAGCGACTTAACTGAACTGAAACTGAGGGAAAATTAAAAGTACATTTCAGGTGGAGGATCACTGGGAACTACATTGTCTCATCGCCACCTGCTCTGGAACACAACGCATCATTCCACACAAGCTCCTGGCACAAGGTGGCCTCAACCAGCGCGCACCTAGTACCAGAGGAAGCCTCCCCAGGAACCGCAGGGTTCAAATTCTAACAGCTGGGAAACTCCGGACAGTGCCCGGCTTGCTGTACTTCCGCTTCCGGCTCAGACTCCGCCCCAGCGGAAGTGGTGTGTGGGGGAAGAAAACGGTGAGACACTCTGGACCGCGCAGGCGTGTTGTGGGTTGTTGCGATGGCGCCGCCGGGTATCTTGAATAGGTATCTTCTGCTCATGGCACAGGAGCACCTGGAGTTCCGCCTTCCGGTGAGCCCGCAGTGCCGTCCACTGCTTCTGGCGGGAGAGGACGGCGCGGTGGGGACTGATGTGCGGGTGGAGGCGACCCGCGCAGTCTGAGCCCGCGGGGTTTGGGGGTCTGTGCTTGTCGAGATGACTCGTCCCCTCCAATCCTTCGGTCCCTGGGACAGGTCTGAGCTCCCCGGAGGATGTGAGAGAGAAGTCCGAAACAGCTTCTCATCCTCGCTAAGCATATTTATTCGTTGTTCTGTCCTTGTGCCAGTTAATCGGAGTTAGGTAGGTGAAATGGCAACCTACTCCAATGTTCTTGCCTAGAGAATCCTGTGGAAGTGGAGGCGACCCGCGCAGTCTGAGCCCGCGGGGTTTGGGGGTCTGTGCTTGTCGAGATGACTCGTCCCCTCCAATCCTTCGGTCCCTGGGACAGGTCTGAGCTCCCCGGAGGATGTGAGAGAGAAGTCCGAAACAGCCTCTCATCCTCGCTAAGCATATTTATTCGTTGTTCTGTCCTTGTGCCAGTTAATCGGAGTTAGGTAGGTGAAATGGCAACCTACTCCAATGTTCTTGCCTAGAGAATCCTGTGGACAGAGGAGCCTGATGGGCTGCTGTCCATGGGGTCGCACAGAGTCGGACACGACTGAAGCGACTTAACATGCATGCCTGCATTGGAGAAGGAAATGGCAGCCCACTCCAGGTATTCTTGCCTGGAGAATCCCAGGGACGGGGGAGCTTGGTGGGCTGCTGTCTATGGGGTCGCACAGAGTCGGACACGGCTGAAGCGACTTAGCAGCAGCAGCAGCAGGTAGGTGAATATGACCGGTCCTCTTCCTGCTGGAGGTCTTCGTCTATGGGAAAATAAGACAGCAGACGGAAATGCTTAGGGAAGTATTTTAAGTATCGAACATGCGGCTCAAATTTCATGGGGTTGGGAGTAGTGGTGGTGAATGTGGGTGCTAGGGTTGAATGATGAAAAGTTGGGAAATTTTTTATTTATTAATTCAGGAAAGATTTTCAGAATACATGTCATAGAATGTACTGGACGCTGGGGATATAACGACGACAGAGTTTCTGTCTTCACGGAGTTTACCGTTTAGGCTAAAGGGTGACCAGATGCGTAAACAGAGCATTATGAAATAACTTTGGCAAGTGCAGTGATAGACACGCAGTGAAATACCAGCATGAAAGTGAAGTCGCTCAGTCGTGTCCGACTCTTTGCGACCCCGTGGACTGTAGCCCACTAGGCTCCTCCGTCCATGGGATTCTCCAGGCAAGAGTACTGGAGTGGGGTGCCATTTCCTTCTCCAGGGGATCTTCCTGACCCAGGGATTTAACCCAGGTCTCCCTCATTGCAGGCAGACACTTTAACCTCTGAGCCACCAGGGAAGCATATGGAAGGGTTGGTCATTGAGATGGCTTTCGGGAGGGTATAACACTTGAACTGTAACTTAAAAGATTAGTAGAAGTTAGCCAGGCCAGGGAGAGACACAAGTAAATTAGAATTACAAGCTATTCATTATTACTGAATTACCAAATATGTAGCAAAGAATGACAAGAGAGTGGGAGAGAAGGATTGTTGTTGTAGTGTCTTAAGTTGTGTCCGACTCTTTAGCGACCCCATGGACTCTAGCCCATCAGGCTCCTCTGTCCATGGGATTTCCTAGGCAAGAATACTGAAGTGCGTAGCCATTTCCTTCTCCATAGGATCTTCCCAACCCAGGGATTGAACCTGTGTCTCCTGCATTGGCAGGTGAATTCTTTACCACTGAGCCAACAGCAAAGCCTGGGAGAGAAGGGTCAGTTCAGTTCAGTCACTCAATAGTGTCCAACTCTGCAACCCCATGGATTGCAGCATACCAGGCTTGCCTCTCCATCACAAACTCTGGAGCTTGCTCAAAGTCATGTCCATCGCATCAGTGATGCCATCCAACAATCTCGTCCTCTGTCATCCCCTTCTCCTGCCTTCAGTCTTTACCAGCATCACGGTCTTTTCCAGTGAGTCAGTTCTTATCAGGTGGCCAAGATATTGGAGAGAAGGGTAGGGTTCGTAAAATGCAAAGCCTTAAATACTCTGGAACTTAGAAGGAGATTTTATTGAATTTTAAGTAAGGAAGTGACAAAATCAGATTTAAAAAAAATCACTGTGGAAGCAGTACAGAGAATGGATTTCAGGGTAATCAGGAGCTAGGAATTGAGTCTGTTGGAATAGTCAACAGACTATTTCTTCAGTTAAGAAAGCCTGAATTAGGGCAAGGAATAAGATGACTGTATACATTGGGACAATAATTAGGTGATAAAATCATCAGGGCTTGATGATGAGGGTTGACAGATGATTGGTTGAAGGTGGGGGGAAGAGGGATCAATCAAGGATGAGTCCTGGGATGGATAGCAAGGTGTTTCCGTTTACAATAGCACAGGCTATTTTAAGATTAAAACTTTGATTATGCTGAATTTGATATGCTTGTGTAACACCAAACAGACATGACGAGGCAGTGAATATGAGTGTGCATGGATCTTCATAGAGCTGCATGGGCTGGTAACTAACATTTAGAAGTCTTGCGTATGAACTCTAGGAGAGAGAACGAAATTATTCAGAGAAAGCATAGCATCAAAAAGAGCAGTAGGCCAAATACAGCACTGGAAGCATCGATATTAAGGGGAAGTGGGAAAAGAAGGTCATGAGGAAGACAGGCAAGTGTCAGAATAGGAAGAGAGTTCTTGTTGGTCAGTCGCCAAGTTGTGTCCTACTCGTTGCGACCCCATTAACTGCAGCACACTAGGCTTCTTGGTCCTTCACTCTTTCCTGGAATTTGCTCAGACTCATATCCATTAAGCCAGTGATGCCCTCCAACCATCTCATCCTTTGTCACCTCCTCCTTGCCTTCAATTTTTGCAGCGTTGGGGTTTTTCCAGTGAGTAGACTCTTCATATCAGGTGGCCAAAGTATTGGAGCTTCAGCATCAGTCCTTCCAGTGAATATTCAGGGTTGATTTCCTTTAGGATTGACTGGTTTGCTCTTCTTGCAGTCCAGGGGACTCTCAAGAACCTTCTCCAGCACCACAGTTCGAAAGCATCAGTTCTTCAGCGCTTAGCCTTTGTGTTCCAACTCACATCCATAAATGACTACTGGAAAAACCATAGCTTTGACTGTATGGACCTTTGTCGGCAAATTAATATCTCGGTTTTTTTAATATGAGACCAAAGAAATCAAGAGGATAAAGCTTTAGGGTTTTCCTAGAGTGGTTGTATAGTTTTAGGGGAGAAATAGATTACTTGGTTTAGTGATCACTAGAAAATGAGAAAGCAGAGTTAGACTGCTCTTAACACAAGAACGGAAAGTAAGAGATTGGTTAACAGTTTGAGGGAGACCTAGAGTTGAGGGAGAATCCCTTTCCCTGTTGGAGAAATTGGTGTGTTTGAAGGCTGTAGGGAAGGGGAAAGTGGATATAAGGACACAGCTGGAGGTGATGGCCTTTCCATAGGAGGGAGCTTGGGCAGAGGAGACTTAGGGCAGGTGTGGGTAGTTGCCTGAAGGGCTATTTTCTAGGTAATGAATGAGTCAAGGTACTTACTTGAAAGATAGAGGACCAAGCAGTTGAATGGAGAAATTGAGAAAACTTTGAAATAATCATTGAGAGCAAAGAGGGAGCTGAAGAGCTAAACAATTGAGTAGAGAGGAACTTGGGTGTTAGAGTGATGTGGAAAACTCAGCTGGGGTGAAGAGCACATATTTGTAATTGTGCCAGGATTCTGTGGTTCTCTTCAGTTGTGTTCAGTCCACTGGCCTTAGGAGTTTCCAAGAAGACTGCTGCATTGATTCAGGACTAATGTGTTGCTGAACAGGTGCACTGGCAAGATGAGGTGCAAGGGCATAGAGTCTCCTGGAGGAAGTAACATTCTAATTAGATCTTAATTGATAAGGAAGATCTCAGGGGATGAAGAGGACTCAAGAGCCCACTTCATTGAGAAAATAAAGCAAGTGTAGAGGCCCAGAGGGGTGGTGGTTTATGGTGGTTTGGGTGTGGGTTGTATGGGGAAGGCGGATGAAGTAACGGACAGTGAGGCTAGAGAGGTGGCTAGGATCCAGATTCTGGAGTGTTTTGAAACTGTTGGAAGTAATTTGGATTTTATTTTAGATTATGGAGAAGCACTGGCTTTTTTTTTTTTTTTCCTCTTTAAGCCAAGAAGTAACAAACGTTTTTCCTTTTTACATCATGAAGTGACTAGCAGTCATTTGTGTTTTAAAAAGATAACTGGACTACCAGAGAAGGGATACCACTTAGAATCCTCTAGGATTCTAATCTACCACGGTGGAAACTAGAGAGAAGCCAAGGAGGGTGAGTGCCTATAGTCAGGTAATGCGGGAGAATGGAGTGGTTAGGCTGCAGTCTTAAAAATAGCATCCCTAGCAGTTGCTGATTTTTCACTTGTTTCTTCTTTCTTAAGTTCTTCCTAGTACCTTTCCTTTGTGCCAGTTCCGTCTCCCCAAAGCTCAGTCTTCTTTCCTGTCTCCACTCTCTGAGGCTGAAACTCTGGTCTGGCATTTGAAGCCTGCCACTGCATGACTTTCTTCTCTGTGCCCTCCCACGGCCTCCCGCCACAAACGGCGCAGCCAGATACCTTCCCTGTCATTCCCACCATTGTTTGCCTCTTTCCTGTACCGCTCTTCAGTCTGCTGATTTCATATAGTCAGTGTTCATTTAGATTTGCCCACATACTTGTTTCCTTTAGATTTCATGCTTTTTTTTTACTTAATTCTTTTTCAGATGTGCAATTTCTTTCTTTTTTTTTTAATCCTCTGCCCAAGTTCTTAATTTTGTCTTTTATCCTCTTCAATATAGAAAGCACTGTTATGTTAAAATATGTCATTGATAAAAGGGGTCCTGTGGGTCAGTTTCTTTCATATATTGTTTCTCTTGCTGCTTTTCATATGTGTGCTGGGTGTTTTTAAATACATGCCAGATATATTTGAAAATTTATTTTAAAAAAGAAATGAATACTGGGATGATGCAAAGGCTCTTGAAGATGGGAGCATTAACACTCCAGGATCACTTGAACTCATTTTCAGGCCTTGAGTTCTGTCTCTGATTTGCACGCGCTTGATAATATGCATAGCTTTGGGGGATTCCAGTCTGAAATGAGTGGTTTTATCAGCGTTTCTTTCATTCCCATCGTTGGCCCTTTGCTCTTTTTTGTTTTTCTGGCTCCATTAAGCTGTCCACCTTCACCACTACTCTTGGATTTGATATATTTCGAAGGGAAAAAGTGACTATACCTTGAGATTTCTGTCCTGTCCTGGATCTTGATTTGGTAATTGTTGTAATCTCTCATGCTTTCAAGTAGAGGTCATTCTTTTTTTTTGTTGTTAATTCTCCAAGGAAGGCTTAATCTGAGTTACCTGAATTAGATTTGAACTGAATTGCCATCACTGAAAGTTCTCTTTGTGTATAGATTCTCCTTGTGTTTCAGGGCTTAAAGTGAGTTTCCATTGACAGTTTTCTTCTAAAACTGAAGCAATCTTTTCTTCCTTTGAACTCTAGTATATTATTATTGTGTTTTGTCTTTTTTTTTCTTTTGCTTCTTTAAGGGCATTCACTGTTCTACACCTCACATTTCAGTTACCAGGTTAAATGTTAGTTCTACTAGACCCTAGCGCTCTCAGGGTCTTTACACAGCTCAATGTATCTTTACACAGCTCAATGCCTTGCGTATATTAGTCATTTAATAAATACTGAATTGAGTGAAAAAGGATATCTTTGGGGAAGGCAATCAAGGACACTTTTGGACCCATCAACTATGATAGAGGGCTTCCCAGGTGGCACCGTGGTAAAGAACTTGCCTGCCAATGCAAGAGGCACAAGAGATGTGAGTTTGATCCTTGGATGGCAAAGATCCCCTGGAGAAGGCAGTGGCTACCCACTCAAGTATTCTTGTCTGAAGAATTCTATGGACAGAGGAGCCTGGCGGGCTAAGTCCATGGGGTGGCAAAGAGTTGGATTTGACTGAGTGTGCATGCATGCATGCACACACACGCACATTATTAGAACAGCTAGACAGGAAAGCTGTAATGAGTAGCTGCCTATGTGATTTAAAGTGAAAGATTAAGAGTGCAAATATGGTTCTGGTTTTACCTCTGTGCAGTTAATCAGGGCTAGTTTTAGTTGGCAGCTGCATTATTATACTAAAAGTCAAGTTCAGACACCTGGATTTTACTGCTGGTTCTGAAGCAAACTAAATGGATGAAAGTGAGTGGCTAAAACTGCAAAGCTCGTGTGAATTAATGCTTCAGGTATGTCCCAGATCATGCCATATTTTTGTATCCAATGTCTAAATTCTTTGTTCCTGATGTAAAAAGATTCTCAACTGAAAAGTAAATTTGCCATGTGATGAATAAAAATTTTGTTTTGCTTTTTCCAAGTCGGTTGATGTGGTAGTTTTAATACATGGTTTGCTTTTCAGTTTGAAACATGGATTATCACATTTACTCTGACTTTGAAGTCATTTCTTAGATTTTGGGTAATGGTGCTAATCCTATGCCATAAAATTTCAAATAATTCTCAACTTTTTTTTTTAAACGCTTAGAACCTTTGTGCTTTAACCTGTTGCTTATTTCTAACTGTATTCCAAGAGCAGCAAACTTTCATATTTTGAAAGTATGTTATCAACGTATGAATTCATATTCATAATATGCTTTAATAAGGAGTGAACAATAATCATTCTTGGCCAAGAAACTTAATCTATAACTTCATTTTTCTTTTAAGTAGTATAATTGTCAGTCTTGCTTGTTTTCTTGACTCACTGAACTTCAAGGACAGTGTTGTGATGATCACTATCTTGATTCCTTCAGTTACAGCCTAGGTTCTTTGCTCTTTTCACTACAGATCTTAACTTTTGAGGTAGCTGATTCCTGTTTTATTGATGAGGGAACTGGGAGTCGAGGGAGTTAAGATTCTTGTAGAAAATCACATAGCTGCTATTTGTAAGAACTGGAAACAAATTGTGGCGCGCCTCCAAGGTCGAATGATGCTTCCTGTTTAAATTTGTGTCACCTATGTTGCAAAATAACTATTGGATCTGATAGTCTGTGCTATTTCTTAGTCTGTCCATATGATTCAAGTGAACGCAGCACCTTCTAGTACCTGGATTAAAAAAAAGATTTGATACACAGACAAAAGGAAGAACAGATACAGCACTAGTGCAAACCTCCCTTTCTTCTTGGTCTTGAGGTGGAGGGCTTTCATAGCTGGGTGTACTTTCTCCCAGGGTGACCAGGGCTCATGGTGGGCTCGGTGTTAATTCTTCCTTCCCCTGCCTGAGAGGAAAAGGGATTGTAGGCACCCTCTCATTAGGTGTCATCCTGTGTAAGACCTACCCAGCGGGGTGGGAGTCTACCTGCTTTATGTTATTTGAGGAAGATAAAATTTGTTAGCAGTATGAATTAGAAAGTTTGTATCCCCATCTTATGTTTACCAATGCAAAGTATTTGGTTCATAGGCCATATGCACTATCTGAACAGATTTCAACTTTGCATACTTGATGTTTTTAAAGTAGTTGTTGTATTCTCTTTCTAGCTCTGTAATTTTATCCAGAAAGGATAAAAAGTACCATCAGTTCAGTTCACTTGCTCAGTCGTGTCCGACTCTTTGTGACCTCATGAATCTCAGCAGGCCAGGCCTCCCTGTCCATCACCATCTCCTGGAATTCACTCAGACTCACATCCATCGAGTACATGATGCCATCCAGCCATCTCATCCTCTGTTGTCCCCTTTTCCTCCTGTCCCCAATCTCTCCCAGCATCAGAGTCTTTTCCAATGAGCCAACTCTTCACATGAGGTGGCCAAAGAACTGGATTTTCAGCTTTGGCATCATTCCTTCCAAAGAAATCCCAGGACTGATCTCCTTTAGAATGAACTGGTTGGATCTCCTCGCAGTCCAGGGGACTCTCAAGAGTCTTCTCCAACACCACAGTTCAAAAGTATCAATTCTTCGGCACTCAGCCTTCTTCACAGTCCAACTCTCACATACATACATGACCACTGGAAGAACCATAGCCTTGACTAGACGGACCTTTGTTGGCAAAGTAATTCCTCTGCTTTTGAATATGCTGTCTAGGTTGGTCATAACTTTTCTTTCAAGGAGTAAGCGTCTTCTAATTTCATGGCTGCAGTCACCATCTGCAGTGATTTTGGAGCCCCCAAAAATAAAGTCTGACACTGTTTGCACTGTTTTCCCATATATTTGCCATGAAGTGATGGGACCAGATGCCATGATCTTCGTTTTCTGAATGTTGAGCTTTAAGCCAACGTTTTCACTTTCCTCTTTCACTTTCATCAAGAGGCTTTTTTAGTTCCTCTTCACTTTCTGCCAGAAGAGTGGTGTCATCTGCATATCTGAAGTTATTGATATTTCTCCCGGCAATCTTCTTCTTGCAGCCCAGCGTTTCTCATGATGTACTCTGCATAGAAGTTAAATAAGCAGGGTGACAGTATACAGCTTTGACGTACTCCTTTTCCTATTTGGAACTAGTCTGTTGTTCCATGTCCAGTTCTAGCTGTTGCTTCCTGACCTGCATACAGGTTTCTCAAGAAGCAGGTCAGGTGGTCAGGTATTCCTATCTCTTGCAGAATTTTCCACAGTTTATTGTGATCCACATAGTCAAAGGCTTTGGCATAGTCAATTAAGCAGAAATAGATGTTTTTCTGGAACTCTCTTGCTTTTTCCGTGATCCAGCGGATGTTGGCAATTTGATTTCTGGTTCCTCTGCCTTTTCTAAAACCAGCTTGAACATCTGGAATTTCACGGTTCATGTATTGCTGAAGCCTGGCTTGTACTTACTCAGTTAATCTATAGTTATGGTCCCTAATAATCACTTTTCTTTTTTTGTAATTCAACATGTTTATTCATCTAATTAACTGGACAAGACAGCAAACTTAGTCTGTAAAGTATTCTCTTCTGACATTTGGTAAAATTCTATTATTGGTCTTCGTTAATCATAAATTAATACGTAACTAATGATTTTATTTTCTAGAGAAAGAATGGTTCCAAATACAGCTTGTAAACATACATTAAAAATAATTTTCTATCCAAGTAATCAAAAAATTAAAACAACAAAAGTGCTATTTTTCATATATTTAATGAATTAAAAACAGTACAGCATCCAGTTGAACAGTAGTGAAGGCAAATTGATACTCTCACCTTATAACGTAGAACAGTTCTTCAAGAAAGTGTTTTGCCCATATGTACTTTAAGAAGCCATACAACTTTCTACATCTCTGGGTATAATATCATTGTTTACTGCATCTCTATCTTAAAGAAACAACCTAAAATTTGGAAAAAGCCAGATATTTATGAAAATGAGTATTTAGCCTTGTTTTAAACTGATAAAATTTTGAAAACACCTAAGTGTTCAACATAAAGTATATTGTTTCCGGAAAAATTTGTAATCCTAGTGCCAAGGAGAAAAATGTTTATGAAATTAATATTTAAAGGGAAGAAGTAAGAGTCCTAAACCTCATTACAAACATGTTATTTCCTTTCTGAACATCCTCAAATAATCTAATGGTTTTATTTTTATTGATCCATTGTCAGATATCATTTTTACAATCTGCTTTTTCCTTTTCAGAAATCAGGGCATTTTCTCAAAATCTTTTGACAACTTTTTTTTTTTTCTAAAATTTCTCAAAAATTGCTTCCCATGGTTGTGACTGTAAAATATTTTCAGAACCCAGAGTTATAATTGTCTGGTATTGACATTTAAGCCCTTTAGGTAGATAATCAACCCCCCCTCTTTTTTTTTATTTTGTGTTAATTGTTTTATTATACTTCTAAGTTCCGTGTGTTAAAATGTATTCTCTAATATTTTCAATATAGGAGATAAAGTCTTTGCTTTCACTTTTTGGAGGTCAATTCACCAGTAGTCAGGAAGCTTATGGAAAGGTAAGTTGAATTTATATTTTTTATTGGACCTATATATATAGTATCCATAGAAATCTTAAATTTATATTTTTATAGTTACTTGTGTCTGTTTTTAAGGGCAGTTGAATAAAAAATATTTTGGGAAAATTTTTGTTTTGGAAAGTTAGCTTTATCTCCAACTTTCACTTTATTAGTTTTTAAATTTTATGTCAGTAGTCTACCATAATTTTTGTCTGTCCCTTTATTGAAAAGAGGTCTGTCTTCTGTTGATGAGGTATAATTAGAATTTAGCTGGGTTTCAGACTTACTTTGGTACTCATTTTATAATTTGAAATTAATTATGTATGTGTGAAATCGTGAGTTTATGAGCCATATATTTGGGTTTGACAGTTTATCAGTGTATTGGGGAAGTTTAAAAAATAGAAAAAAAATCATTCACAATTCTTTGACGTGACTTATAATTTGGCAATACTGCCTTCTAGTCTTTTGATATATGTTTTTCCCCCTTAGTTGTAATACTGGCAGTGAACTTCTGTATCTCTTTTTCATTTGAAGCAGCAGTAAGCAGCAGTAGCATTGATATAGTCACATACCTTTGCTTAGCATTCATTACTAACAGGGCTGTATATTTTTCCATCAATTAACTCAACCATAATTTATCTAATGATTTCACTTCATTCAGCTTGCTTTAAAATTTTTCCTAATAAAAATAATACTAAGGTTACCGTCTTTTTCCCTGTTTGGGTTATTTTGAATTTTTTTGTAGGATAGTATAAAAATTAGAATCAAGACTGGGTCTGACAGGGAGGACTTCTCATAAAAAGTAAGAGAACTTAAATTGAAATCCTCTGGTGTTGGACTTTTACACCTGAAGTGAAGTGAAATGAAGTCGCTCAGTTGTGTCCGACTCTGCGACCCCATGGACTGTAGCCTACCAGGGTCCTCCCATGGGATTTTCCAGGCAAAAGTACTGGAGTGGGTTGCCATTTCCTTCTCTAGAGGATCTTCCCCACCCAGAGATCAAACCTGGGTCTCCCACATTGTAGGCAGACGCTTTACCGTCTGAGCCACCAGGGAAGTGAACTTCAATTATTGATGGAGGAGGAAAAGAGAGAGTGTGTGGATATAATTGGGTGAGGGTGATGAACTGAGATTGGGGTCCTGCTACATATTGCTGCATTCTGGCAAGTGGTTATCTGGGTGGAGCACAAAGATGCCTGTAATTTTGGGTATTAAACCCCCCTGATACACTTGGAACTTTTTTCCTTGGATAAAATAATAAATGATAATTGAATAATATACTCTATATACATAGTTATTGCAGAGACTCCACCCTCTTAGGTGGCCAAAGCTAGCCAGGAAAAAAAAAAAGAGAGAGATGATTCAGACATATATTACTTAGTAATTCAAAACAAAGTAGCTATATCATAAGAAAATATTAGCAACAATAAAAAAAATTCTGAGATTATATTTAAGGGTAAAATGTGCATTAATTCTTGGTCATAATACATATAAGCAAACATGAAATTAACCTTAAGTTTAAATAACCTTAAATTTGTAGTAAAAAATGTTTTCATTTATACGATCATTTTTAAAAGTATTCTGATTTGTACTGTATTGTCCTGACAGGTTACCTATTAATTCATTTTTTTTCCTCTATTGGAGCAGTTTTTATTTTGGTTAGTATCAGATTAGATATTCTCACATAAAAGTAGCAAATAAGAATTTCTTCTTACTGACTTCTTAAATAAGGTCATAAAACCACTTAGAAGTAAGTTGTATATTATTATTTCTTTCAGTCTCCTTTTTGGATTCTTAGCATTCCCTCTGAGGATATTGCCAGAAACTTAATGAAACGGACAGTGTTGCCAAGTAAGAAAAACTTACTATGTTCTCCTGCATGACTATAAGCTGGACTTCTCATAACTACTCTGTTCTTTTTGCTATATTGGCAGAAAGTAGAAGGGGTTGGTTGTTTTGAGGAGCCCAGTTTAGCTTGTAGTTATGAGTATTTGCCACTGGATGGTGGTAAGAGAACAGAGGAGAGTCACTTACTGAACCTGTGGGTGAGAGAATCTCAGATGATGAAATGCAGAAACACGTGCTTTAGAATAATTTTTTTCAACTTCTATATTAAGCAAGCATATGGTTTAAGATGTAAATGCTATGTTATTACACAGGAAAAATGCCACATTTAATTATAACCAAAGTATTGAAAGCCTAAAAGTGTTTTTCTTATAGATGGTTTTTAATTAGATGAACAGATTGGTCAAGTGTAAAATGACAAAAAATGAAACCTACCATAAAATATGTTTTACTGTTTTATTTGTTAGTGTAGTTCTGATTATAATATCTTGATGTGAATTAATATAATGATGTCATTCTTGTTTATCCTGCCTGAGTGTTTTCTGGCTTTCATCATTAGTATCTATTCTTTCTTCCTTCTTGTTTCATTGTTGGAAAAATCTGTCTTTGCGTTTGGAAATTAAACTGCATTTTCTTTATTTTATTTTATTTTTTAATTAATTTTTATTTTTTAGTTTGTTTTGCTTTACAATAAACTGCATTTTCAACTAGCATTTTAAAATTGAAAAACTTATGCTATCCTTGCTTTATTTTTTTTAATACTCCCTTCCATCACCCCGAACATTTTGACAGATTTCTGAGAACTAACTTCTTTTTGCTTGGAAATTATATTTAATAATGAGAAACGCTGGACTGGAGGAAACACAAGCTGTAATCAAGATTGTTGGGAAAGATATCAATAACCTCAGATATGTAGATGACACCACCCTTATGGCAGAAAGTGAAAGAGGAGAGTGAAAAAGTTGGCTTAAAGCTCAACATTCAGAAAACGAAGATCATGGCATCTGGTCCCATCACTTCATGGAAATAGATGGGGAAACAGTAGAAACAGTGTCAGACTTTATTTTGGGGGGCTCCAAAATCACTGCAGATGGTGATTGCAGCCATGAAATTAAAAGAAAAGTTATGACCAACCTAGATAGCATATTCAAAAGCAGAGACATGACTTTGCTGACTAAGGTCCGTCTAGTCAAGGCTATGGTTTTTCTAGTGGTCATGTATGGATGTAAGAGTTGGACTGTGATGAAGGCTGAGTGCCGAAGAATTGATGCTTTTGAACTGTGGTGTTGGAGAAGACTCTTGAGAGTCCCTTGGACTGCAAGGAGATCCAACCAGTCCATTCTGAAGATCAGCCCTGGTATTTCTTTGGAGGGAATGATGCTAAAGCTGAAACTCCAGTACTTTGGCCACCTCATGCGAAGAGTTGACTCATTGGAAAAGACTCTGATGCTGGGAGGGATTTGGGGGCAGGAGAAGAAGGGGACGACAGAGGATGAGATGGCTGGATGGCATCACTGACTTGATGGATGTGAGTCTGAGTGAACTCCGGGAGTTGGTGATGGAAGGGAGGCCTGGTGTGTTGCGATTCATGGGGTCGCGAAGAGTCGGACACGACTGAGCGACTAAACTGAACTGAATGCAGTGCAAATAAGAATTTACATATATCTAGTTTTGTTAATATGGTTAGCAATATTTATTGCTTTATTATTGAGTAGATTACAACCCCCATATAATTGAGGGCAGGAGGAGAAGGGGGCAACAGAGGATGAGGTGGTTGGATGGCATCCCCATGTCAATGGGCACGAGTCTGAGCAAACTCCAGGACGTGGCCAGGAAAGCCTGGCGTGCTGCAGTCCATGGGCTCCCAAAGAGCAGGACGCGACCTGGTGACTTAACAACTACAGTTGGAAACTAACTGCATTGCTAAGTCTAATCTCATAAATTGAAGCTTGTTAATGAGTTTTACTTAGTCAATAAAAATGACCAGAAAATGGAAACAGAACTAAAAAACAAGTCATTTGAATAATTATCACTGTATGTTAGCTATTAAAATTTATGGCTCTGAGAGATGTTTGAGTTCCAAAGATAAGTCTTATAGGCTTAAAATAGCTTATTGAGAACCAGGTTTATATGCTTCCTTCATAGCTCATATCTTTGAGGAATGCATTTGAGTAATGGCACAGTAAATAGTTGTGTAATACTTATGTAACATTATGAAATAATATCCCTGCCTGCTTTTTCAGTTCAGTTCAGTTGCTCAGTTGTGTCTGACTGTGACCCCATGGACTGTAGCACACCAGGCCTCCCTGTCCATCACCAGCTCTCAGAGGTTGCTCAGACTCATATGCAGTGAGTCGGTGATGCCATCCAGCTATCTCATCCTCTGTCGTCCCCTTCTCCTCCTGCCTTCAGTCTTTCCCAGCATCAGGGTCTTTTCTAGAGAGTCAGTTCTTCACATCAGGTGGCCAAAATATTGGAGCTTCAGCATCAGTCCTTCAGGACTGATGAATATTCAGGACTGATTTCCTTTAGGATGGACTGGTTGAATCTCCTTGCAGTCCAAGGGACTCTTAAGTCTTCTCCAACACTACAGTTCAAAAGCATCAATTCTTTGGTGCTTAGCTTTCTTTATGGTCCAACTCTTGACTACTGGTCCATACTTGACTACCGGAAAAACCGTAGCTTTGACTATATAGACCTTTGTTGGCAAAGTAATGTCTTTGCTTTTCAGTATGCTGTCTAGGCTGGTCATAGCTTTTCTTCCAAGGAGTAAGTATCTTTTAATTTCATGGCTGCAGTCACCATCTACAGTAATAATGAAGCCCAAGAAAAGAAAGTCTCTCACTGTTTCCATTGTTTCACCATCTATTTCCCATGAAGTGATGGGACTGGATACCATGATCTTAGTTTTTTGAGTTTTAAGCCAGCTTTTTCACTCTCCTCTTTCACTTCATTAAGAGGCTTTTTAGTTCCTCTACACTTTCTGCCATAAGGGTGGTGTCATCAGCATATCTGAAGTTATTGATATTTTTCCCAGCAATCTTGATTCCAGCTTTGTCTTCATCCACCTGGCATTTCTCATGATGTACTCTACATATAAGTTAAATAAGCAGGGTGACAGTATACAGCCTTGACGTACTCCTTTCCCAATTTTGAACCAGTAGTGTTTCATGTCTGGTTCTAACTGTTCCTTCTTCACCTGCATACAGATTTCTCAGGAGGCAGGTAAGGTGGTCTGGTATTCCTGTCTCTTTAAGAATTTTCTACAGTTGTGATCCACACAGTCAGAGGCTTTAGCATAGTCAATGAAGCAGAAGTAGATATTTTTCTGGTATTCTCTTGCTTTTTTGTTGCTCCAACAGATGTTGGCAGTTTGATCTTTGGTTCCTCTGCCTTTTCTAAATCCAGCTTGAACATCTGGAAGTTCTCAGTTCACATACTGTTGAAGCCTGGCTTGGAGAATTTTGAGCATTACTTTGCTAGTGTGTGAGATGAGTGCAATTGTGCAGTACTTTGAACATTCTTTGGCATTGCCTTTCTTTGGATTGGAATGAAAACTGACCTTTTCCAGTCCTGTGGCCATTGCTGAGTTTTCCAAATTTGCTGGCATATTGAGTGCAGCACTTTCACAGCATCATCTTTTAGGATTTGAAATAGCTCAGCTGAAATTCCATCGCCTCCACTAGCTTTATTCATCATAGTGATGCTTCCTAAGGCCCACTTGATTTCGCTTTTTAGTCTGTGTATGTTTTGCATAGCTGAGCTATACCTTAAGTGATAACTAAGTAAAAGTAGTATCACTGTGGAGGCCTTCTTTCTATAATTAATAGGTAAAGGGGAATTCATTTTCAGAGGATAAAACTCACAATCCTAACTGTAGCATCAATTATTCTTGAATAACAGACATTAGAAGTGTGTATTCAAAACTAACTTAGATTCAGATTTTTTTGTGGTAAAATAGGGCTTGAAAGTTGATTTTATTTGACTTATTTTTAACCTGCACTGTTTTTTTAGCATATTACAGAGTGAAAAATATAACAAATGCCTACATACCTACCTTGTTAAATCTCAACATTTTGGAGTAATTTCCACAATTTTTAAAAAAAACAATTACAGAAATGATTGGTGCTCCCTGTGGACATTTCCCAGTTCTAACCCTCCTTCCTTCAAAGGATAGTTTCTTAAAGCATGATTTGTCAGAAAGATTTCATTATTATTGCTCTAATCAGTGAAATATTTTTGATCATACTGATATTAATAAGTTGACCCCCATGCTTATTTATATAGCACCCATGGGAAATGTAGCAATCCATATAAGTTTTCTAATCTCTAAAACAGGAATCATAACAGTGCAGTTATGGAAACAGTTTACTGTGAAAATCTAAATCATAAAAGGTGTTACTCCAGTGTGCCAGTTATAATGGAAGCTTATGATGTTATATATTGAATATTTTTATTTTTCCATTTACATATAAATTTACTATGTTATATAAATTCTTTCTGAAAGAGGATATGGAGTATTACTTTTACTGAATCTGGGTTGTCACTCCAAGCATTAGTTCCTTTATTATTACTGTATAATAGTTCATTAGGGATAGTTATGAATTGTGGCATTGTCTGTGCCTTTCCTGAATGGCCTGGAGTTCTTGTCTTTTTGCATAGAGAAGTGATGTATGGATTCTGGAGTCAGATGGATTGAGGTTTGAATCCTACCTTACAAATTGCTGTATGACTTGAGAGAGTCATTTAATCGTTTTGTACCTCAGTTTCCTCACTGGTTAAATGGATGATGATCCTGGCAGCTACCTCAGGATTCCTATGAGGAATACCTGAGTTAATATTAAATGGCCTTAAAACAGTCCCTGGTACTTTGAGTTATATTAAGTGTTAGCTCTTACTTAGCTAAGTAAGAGCAGTATAATTGTAGAGGCCCTGTTAAAGGAAGAATTCATTTTCAAAAGATAATATTTGCAGTCCTGAGAGCAGCATTTTTGCTAATCATAAAGTAGTTGGTTTTAGATGCACAAAACTGTAATATATATATCAAGTTTCATTACAGCTGATTCTAAAAGTGGTTTTGTTGATTGCAATAAAATTTTGCTTAATTTTTTTATTCCTTAAAATAGATGTAAGCTTGAGATTTTTTTCATAGTAAGAATTTCATATTTAAAAGGAACAATTACTAAGTGTTATCAAATATGGCTAGATAGTAATGGTAATATTTTTATCCAGTCATTTTTCCTTTTATGTAGAAGACATTGGGAAAGATTGAATTTCCTGCACTTTATAACTGTTTCATTAAAAGAAGTGATTTTTATGGCATCATTTGTGTTCTAGTTTAAAAAAAAATGAAATGATAATGGTGAAGACTTCAAAAAAGATCTTGACTTATAAATTCTTCTTCTGTGTAAAGTTCAACATGTGTTTGTAATTTAGACTTAAACTATATTTGTTTTCAGGATATGTATTTCTCATTTAATAGTTTGGAAACATAGGCAGTAATTGTTTTGGTGGAGCGAGCATAAAGAACCAATGAAAGAATTGTTATATATTACTGTATGAACTAACTTTTTTTTACTGAGGTTAGTGCCAATCATTTATTTCCTAGGTCTATCTTTGAACTGTGGGGTCATGGGAAGTGTCCGGAGGAGCTGTACAGTTCTCTTAAAAACTACCCTGTAGAGAAGATGGTAGGTAGCAAACGCGATTTTATATAAGCAGATCTGTAGATGCTGTGCTAGCTACATGTGTACCATGTACAAAACTTAAAGGATTTATCTGCTCTTATTTTAGGTTCCATTTCTGCATTCAGATTCTACATATAAAATAAAGATTCACACATTTAATAAAACATTGACACAAGAAGAAAAAGTCAAACGGATAGATGTAAGTGAATTTAGCAAAAACCAAAACCTGTGGTCGCAAAGAGTTGGACACGACTGAGCACGCATGCAAAAGCAAAGCTAAAAGGACCTATGGGATTAATGTAAAATAGCCGCCGTTGATAGATAAGAATCCCCAGTGACTACTAAGTGCTTTTGTACCACACTGTGTGCTCAGCACTTTTCATGTTTTGTCGTATTTAATGCTGATAACCAGACTTACAAGATAGGAATTATTATATAAGCACTATTTTCCTTTCAGATATTTATATTATTTAGAGTTATTTTTATTTTTTAGGCACTTGAATTTCTGCCATTTGAAGGGAAAGTAAATTTAAAGAAGCCACAACATATATTCTCTATTTTGGAGGATTATGGTTTGGACCCAAACCACATCCCTGAAAATCCACATCATATTTATTTTGGTAGATGGGTAAGCAAGTGTTCTTTTTACCTATTTTAGTTTTCTTAAACCTAAATGTCTGTCCTTTGGACTATATGTAAAACTTGAAAGGAGCTGAAGAGTCAGAACTACTGTGTGAAATAAAATCAGTAGAAAATATATGGTTGTATTTTGTTTTTTTCCCCCCCGAGATTCTGATGAAATGCAAGAGGATTATTATAAGGTGTTATAAGGTGTGCGGCCTAGGTAGGAGGTTGTGTACCTGGAAACCTTAACCCAAAACTTGTTAGAAAGCGTGGACTGCTTTTTAAATAAAAGCAGAGAAAAGGCAGAGTGCTGTGACAGCAGGAACCTCATTTGTGGAGCTCTGTGATTGAGGTCTCCATTCTTAAATGAAATTACTACAAAGCAGTTCTGTCCACTTGCCTGAGGCACTGGGTGGGCAAGTGGAATCTGTGGCTTATGCTATAAGATATTGCTATTTAGGAGAATAATAGAGGTGGCTAGAGCTCCCTACCAGCTCCTGGAATAATTGCATTCAAATTCAATTCATATTTGCTTTGAAAAGCAGAAGTAAATGGGAACACACAAAGAAAAAGTGTATGTCTGTAACTGCCTCAGTCACATTTTTATATAAAGCAGTGATTAAGTAGAAAGAAGTTATTGTCATCAAGATACTGTGGGTTTAATGTGAATAGTTATTTTAGACCCGTTTTGTAGATTTATACTTATTGAAAAATATCTCTGATCTAGATTGCAGATGGGCAGAGAGAGCTTATTGAGTCATACAGTGTCAAAAAGAGACACTTTATTGGAAATACAAGCATGGATGCTGGTTTATCGTTCATCATGGCCAACCATGGAAAAGTAAAAAAAATGATATTGTATTTGATCCATTTGTTGGAACAGGTATTTTTATTTAATTGTTTTAAACTAATGTAGAGATGTTACTTGTTTGTATTAGTCAAGGTCATAGTATTATTTTTGCTAAAAGATTAAATAGAATAATTTTTTATTTATCACTAAATAAGAGGCAACCACATATTCGTATAATAGTCAGTATTTGACATTTTTGCTACTTCCAGAGATAATGCCGAAAGAATTTTGTGGGCTCTGTTTTTATTTTTATTATGTTTTTTAGAGTTTTGTGGGTTTTTTCCCTATAAGTAACCACTGAGGGGAGCATACCATTCATTATAGAAGTGTTGTAAAGCTTTACAATTTCTTTATATAGGAAATTTCTTACTATACTTGAATTAAAAAAATGGAAAAGCACTTGAGGAAGAAAGACTTGAGTGACACAATTTTAAAAAGTATTCATCTTTTAAAATTGGCAGTTATATACTTACATAAAAAATAGTTAATGTGCCTTATCTTTGGCTTGTGGAGGTTCATGTGTGAAGTTTGAAAATAAGAAAAGTGACTAAGTATCAGTGGCCTAGAGCATGACTGCTGAGGCTGTTACCTGGGTTTTGTATACCCAGGATGTACGATTGGATGTCCTCGTAGTTAACTTTGTGTGAAAGTCCAAGGTTATTTCACCTGAGTCTGAAGACATTTTTCTGCTTCAACCCATTTTTCTTCCGTCTCGCCTGTGTTTATGGAGTACTCACAATTAGGTTCGCCTGACTAAATTCGCTATGTTCAGATTGTGTAGGAATAAATTATGTGCAGTTGGAATCTCTCACTGTAGTGGTCTTTCCCTGTCAGAAACTCCTCTGAAACTCTGTAAGTAGTGATGATGCAGGAGCTCCCATTTGTTGAATAGAAAACATGTCACATACTAGCTGTGCACTCTCAGATTACTCTCTGCAGCTACTGAAATTGAGATACTCTACAAAATCTTCCTGAGATTATGGCACAGAGATTAAGTGACTTGCCCAAACTTATGACTGTATAAATCTCATGGGTTTCACACTCAAGCACTAACTCCAGGGCTCACTGCCTGTTGCTGTCAGCACTACCTCTGTCAGCATTAGGGGCTGCCAGCCAGCTGCTGTACCATAAACTAACGTGAGCAACACAGCACGTGAGGAGCAAATAGAATCAAGAGCAAATTGAATCAAGGTCAAGAGATTTCTAAGTGGTGGAATAATTTCCTGAGTTGTTAAATCAATCTTGGTGCATCTCTCTGCTCCATTCCTCCGTTGTCTCTCTATATCCTACTCCCGACATACTACCCGTTCCTTTGTTTCCTATCGTAATCATCCTAAGTGCCTCCCCAACTTTTTGAACTGGACAGGAAATAATACCAAACTTACGGAAATGTTACAATTATAAAAATAAGAGAAAAAAACCCTACATATCCCTGACCCAGAGTGGACTGTTGTTAAAATTTGGCATTATTTGCTTTATCACTTATTTTCTCATATTATATATACAGTATTTTTCTTTCTGTACCATTTGAAAGTAAGTTGCATCCATTATATCCCTTTACCTCTCAAACACTTTAATATATATTTCTTGATGATAAGCATACTCTCTTACATAAGCACAGTATAGTTTTCAGTGTTGGTAAAAATATTATTCATTTAGTACTTCAGTGTTGGTATTCCATTTCTGTTAGTCAACTCACAAATGTCCTTTATACCATCTTTTTTCTTTTTCATTCTACCATCAGGTGTTGTATTTTGTTGTCAGCATTTCTTTGATCCTTTGATATGGAATATATCCAAAGTCTTAACTTTTTCTTTTAGGAAACTTGGAATATTATCCCTCCTCTCTTTATTTTTTATCCAGAATATTCCTTTTTTTGGCTAATCTGGTGTTTCCTTATGGTTAGATTAAGGGGTCATACTTTCCTAGCTGGACCACTACGTCAATGATTTTGTGTCCTTCTTAGGGCATCCACATAGTACCCATGTCTCCCCATTGGTAATGTTAATTTTGATCAACTAATTGAGATGGTG
>SJXQ01005538.1:291528-484416 GCA_006408695.1 Aepyceros melampus | reverse complement strand
TAGGGTGGGGTTTTTTTCCCCCCCCCCCCCCCCGCCCTGGCCCACTGTGTGATTACTATTTTTTTTCCTTGCAGTTAATAGGCATTCTGTATGGAGACACACCAAGATCTTGAAAATATTCTGTTCTATACATCTGAATCACCCCTACCCTGTGGTTGTCAGGTTTAGCGCTGATTGTCGGTTCTTGCCTACACCCGTCTTGACTTTGGCTACAAAGGGATGATGTTCTGTCTTCAGCACTCCCTCCAGTGGAAAACTTTTTTATTATAAGCAAAAACTCTTTCTTTTCCTTTGTATTCATTTATCTATTGTTAATAAGAATTAGTGGATTTCCCCTCCTTTCCCCAAGTGGTCTTAATTCATTTTTTTCTTAATTATTTTATTGCTCAAATTGTCCCAGATTTGCCTTGTACAAGCCCTTTCATACTGGATCTGTCTTTGTGATATGTTCCTGTAGTCTTTTTTTTTTTTTCGTTTTTATTTTAACACCTCACTCTTTTTTTCTGGCTCATTTCCTACCTCCCCAGACCCTGGAATCAGTCATGTCTCTTAGAAATTCTTTTTTCTGTTAGTGAGGAATGATATTAATAGTAGAAACCAAGATCTAGGTGCTAGGTATTTTTGCTTCTACACCCTTTCAGCAGACAACTGGGAAATGCATGTGTGTATTTATATGCAGAAGAGAAGGCAATGGCACCCCACTCCAATACTCTTGCCTGGAAAATCCCATGGATGGAGGAGCCTGGTGGGCTGCAGTCCATGGGGTCACTGAGAGTTGGACACAACTGAGCAACTTCACTGTCACATTTCACTTTCATGCATTGGAGAAGGAAATGGCAACCCACTCCAGTGTCCTTGCCTGGAGAATCCCAGGGACGGCGGAGCCTGGTGAGCTGCCATCTATGGGGTTGCAGAGTCGGACACGACTGAAGTGACTTAGCATATATATATAATCTGTATATAAATGCATATGTAAATACACATATTCATGCATACATACTGTGTGTATACATAACTAAACAATATGCATAGTTTAGAACTTGTGAGTTCTCACATATACTACAAATTCCACTTTAACATTTTTCCACTTAACAATATTTCCTAGAAATCACTTCCTTTAGTTCATAGAGATTGTTCTCATCTATTTTACAGCATACTCCATGGGTTTGAAATGAAATGAGTCGCCCAGTTGTGCCTGACTCTTTGTGACCCCATGGACTATACAGTCCATGGAATTCTCCAGGCCAGAATACTGGGTAGCCATTCCCTTCTCCAGGGGATCTTCTCAACCTAGGGATCAAACCCAGTCTCCTGCGTTGCAAGTAGATTCTTATGTACTGTAATTTATTCAGACAGTCTCCTAAGCCTGGATATAGGTAGTTTCCCATATTCACAGTTATAAATAGTGCTTGCAATGAATAATCTTTATATATATACTTTAATAGTGTTAGAAATACAGCTTTAGGGTAAATTCCTAGAACTAGGAAATTAAGTTGAAGAGTTTATGTGTATGAAATTTTGTTAAATGTGGCGAAGTTACTCTGCATTATGCCATTTTGCTTTCTTGCCAGCAATATATAGGAGTCCCTGTTCCCCTACAGCCTCACCAGCAGAGTGTATTATCAGGCTTTTGAAATTTGCCAGCCCATTGGGTGAAAATGTTATCTCAGTGTAATCTTAATTTGTATTTTTCTTATTAAGAGTGAAGTCTAATAACTTTCTATTTTAAGGACTAGCAGTGTAACTTTTTTGGAATTTTCTTAAAGTCATTTCCCATTTTTCTGTAGATATTTTGGTTTCCCCCCTTATTTTTAAAAATACTTTGTATATTGGTCCCCCTCTTTTTTTTCCTGTTTTAATGTATATAAATATATAAAATATTTTCTCTCAGTTTGCCATTTTTCTTCTGACTTTGCATGCAACTTTTTTTTTTTTCAACCAGACAATAGCTTTCCCTACATCCAAGTTATAGAGGAATTCAGCTATGGTTTCTTCAGTAGTTTTGATTTTTTTCCTTTTAGATCTGTGATACATTTGTAGTTTATTTCTTGTTTGCTGTGAGGAATAAATCTAATTTGTCTTTTTCCAAATGCTAACCCTCTATTAATTATCTTGTTCTTGGATTTCTAAAACCTTTTTCTGGGGAGTGATTTTTTTTGAGATACATACATGTATGTGTTTAATATGCACGCATATACACACACATAGGCAAGATCATAAAGTTTAAAAATAGTTACTAGTATGGGTAAAATTTTCTTCCTTTGACGTGGATGAGGCTGGGCATGTTATGAAATGCTAACTTCCATAGCAGTCAAGATGTTGACTGCCTTCAGTGTGGTAAGGGGTGAGAGATCTGCCCTTAGTGTGCTTTAGGGAAGCTCTTTAGAGTGACGGGACACCTTGGTCATTTGAGTGTTTGTATACGACAGTTACAGAGGATAAGATGGTTGGATGACATCAGCGATTCAATGGACATGAACTTGAGCAAACTCCGGGAAATGGTAAGGGACAGAGAACAGGGAAGCCTGGTGTGCTGCAGTCTGTGGGGTCTCAAGGAGTCAAATACGATTTGGCAACTGAACGATAACAACATAAGGACAATTAATGGAGAATTAATTGCACTATGCAGGACAATTAATGAAAAATTGCAGGACGAAGATCTTTCCAAAGATGTTACCAAAATACATTTCATAATTTGTGCTTGTTGCTTAAGGATAGCTTTAAGACTTCAGCTTTTAGTGCTTTTGTTTTAAAACTGGTGCTCAGTTGGTCCTACTCTTTGCAACACCATGGACTGTAGCCCACCAGGCTCATCTGTCCATGGAATTTTCCAGGCAAGAATACTGGAGTGGGTTGCGATTTCCTCCTCCAGGGAATCTTCCCCACCCAGGGGTCAAACTCACATCTCCTGAATTGGCAGGTGGATTTTTCACCACTGGCTCCATCTTTAAAACTGATAATGGCCAGTAGTTTTAACAGGCAACAGTTTTTAAGCAGTTTGTCCCCTTTCCTGGGCCTTTTCTCTCTTTGATGGGTAGTACCTTCTGAAGGATTGGAGAAATAAGCGCCCTGTGCTCTCCTCCATGGTCATAGTTTTTCACACACTATTGGTTATTTTTGTCCTTTTTCCTGTTTAGTTTTTGTTTGTTTATAAATTTAAGTGTCTGCAATTCCTTTTCTGTTTTAAAGGAATAAAATTGATATTTATTAGTTTCCTAAATGCTTTACCCACAGACTACTTATGACTTGTGATATTCTCAAGGTTATAGAGTAGGTTAGAGAACTTCTGGGAAGTTGAAAGGAGAGATGTAATCTTTTCCTACCTAAATACCTTTTTCTTTTTCTTTTAGACAGTCTGCTGTCTTGTCTAGAATGACATTATAAGCTGCAGAAGCACACTTTTCATTTCTGTTTTAGCAAATACATTGATTCTCATTGTAGTAAGGGTTTTTTTTTTTTTTTAAGTTTTGCATCTCCATTTTTCCAAGGGAGAAGATACATATCCTGGATCAGCTCTCAGTAATTAGAAAGTACTGCTATTCTAATATGAACATCACTAAAGGAGTGATGAGGATGCATCAGTTGAATACCTGTCATGTCACAGGCAGACCTGTGATGTGATATAAGACTTGTGAACAGTCTACAACTCTTAACTGAGTGTCTAGTCTTACTTAATCTAATTTGTTTAATAACAAATTTTTACTTTTGTGTATCTAAGTAGTAGCCTAATAAATATTTACTTCAGTTGCTACTGATCCTAGAGGAGATTGTCTGATTATAGACCACTGTAAAGGCAAAGAGAGTGAGTTTTAAATCCTTACTCTTACCAGTTACTGTGTGACTTTGAGCAAAATTCTTAGCTTGTTTGGGCCTCAATTTCATCATTTGTACAATTGTAATAAGAAATGGCACCCCACTGCAGTATTCTTGCCTGGAGAATCCCAGGGACAGAGGAACCTGGTGGGCTGCCATCTATGGGGTCGCACAGAGTCAGACACGACTGAAGTGACTTAGCAGATGCAGCAGTAATAAGTAATACATTGTGAGGGTAACTGAGGTAATGTATGTGTATGAACTTATTAGGAAATGTGTGATGCATGG
Source organism: Aepyceros melampus (assembly GCA_006408695.1). Classification (NCBI taxonomy): domain Eukaryota; kingdom Metazoa; phylum Chordata; class Mammalia; order Artiodactyla; family Bovidae; genus Aepyceros; species Aepyceros melampus. Next base: position 480,315 of record SJXQ01005538.1, on the reverse strand, counting down.
TAGACAGTAGACTGTACTGTTCATCAGTTTTTAATTTTGTTAAGCACTGAAATCCTTTTTGATGAAAGATGTTAGAAATAGCTAATATTGAATTGTTACAGTGAACAATTTGACCAAGAATTCATTTTCTAGTTCCTTCTTGGGCTAATTTCCAAGATATTCATAATTTGCAACTGTTTGCAAATTATGGCTGCAAGAAAAGTAATTGTGGGTGAAAATTGTAAACTTCTGTTTCTTTGTTTATAATGAAAATAATTGGCATAAGTGTCTGCCAGTGTCTGCAGGTGCAGTGACATAGGTCTGCGGCCATAGCTCAGGTTCCTTTTCCCTTTCTCCGTTCTCAAATGAATCAACTCCTTTAGTGGAGACTATACCCAGGAGACTGGTTGTGTATTCCTTGGCTTCTTCTACCTTCAGATGGCCCATAGGTGTAAGGAAAAGAATAAAACTTTTAAATTTTATCTCTGCAGAATGGCAGATGTGAGAGCAAGGTGTTGAGATGCCCACTGTCCTGGCTCTGAAAAGAGGCTATGAAGAGGAGGAGAGGAAGTTAGGAGAGAGATAATGGATCTCTGTAGGTCTTTCTAATAATTTTCTGCTTCCAATTTGATTCACCACTCTGTAGTCCCATTTTCCTGAGTCTCATAGTTTGGTAGAATTTCTGTTTTCTGGCAGTATCCTTTTGCATAAGCTGCCGGTTTATTAGAGTTCTATGTATTTTGTTTTCTTCTTTTAGAGTAACATAGGTAAAGTAGTATCACAATTTTTCCTCCTTTTCTTTCAGCAAAACTAAAGCCCAGTTCTGATTTTCACATTTTGTATAGCTTTCTGCTTAAATCTCTACACATGAAAATCATAAATTAGTTTCTCCATTATAAAGTTCAGTTGTTGTGTCCATTTGCCTACAAAGATATTTCTCGAACCTTAAACCGGTTACTGTTTAAGTAAAAAAGAAATTAAAACACTGGTTTACTAGTGTAGATCACACTGTGGTATTTTTACACTTGATGCATAATGAGAAATTGGGTGAATTGCATTATTTGCCCCCTCAACTCTTCACCCCTCCTTTTTTATTACCCCTTCTTCCACCAAAAAGCTTCCAAGAAAATTCCATCTGAGATACTAACTAAATGCAAAAATGCTTCAATTTAATTGAAATAAAATGAGATGATTAACAATGATTACCCAGTGACCACAGAAGCCAATTTATAGTGATTTTATTTAAAACTTGAAAAACTTTAAAGAGTACAGAGTTAACTAACAGATGTAGTCTAACAGATTATTCATCTCCTTTCAGCAGTGTACTCTAAATTGGGTCTTCTCAAAGCTCATTCTAACCAAATGGATAAGGTTCTGTTTAAGGAAGCACAGGAAAACTTTTCTGTTCCCCTTGACAACTAGTTCTTCTAGGTGAGTATCTGCCTTAATTGGCAGAATTGTAGTAATGCCTCATAATTTGGATGAAGTGATTTTTTTTTATGAGTATTTCAAGTCATTACATACAGTATCTTTCCTAAATTTTGACTGTTCCATTTATAGGCTAAGAATTAGGAGGTCTTACTTTACCTCCTCAAACAAATGCTTTTTGTAGTTCGTATGGAGGAACCTAGGTTTTGATTTCTGCTATGCTGTTAGTCTTCCATCTCTCTTACTCATGACTCCACTAGGAAGTAGTCAGTTATTTCTCACTGAGCAAAGTATTTTTAAGTACATGTTACCAAACTATGTTTTAAATGACTATGGAAGGAACACGATTTATAGATTTATAGATCTATATCTGTATAGATCCATAGATCTATATCTATCTATAAATCTCAAAACAAGATTTATAGATTTTGACCCTCTGGAGGCACTACCCATCTTAATTTTAGAGATTACATTTCAAAAAGATAGAATGGAAAGAGCCCTAGTTATATCCCCATATCCAAGTTTGTGCATCGTCTAAGTATATGTTTCTGTATATTTCGGATTTCATATTGACTGGAAGATCTTTCTGCAGTAAAGCTATCAGGATTTACCCAATCACTAAGACATTTTTAGTTTGGGTAATTTAAAAAGTGAAGTTCACTGAAAAGAACAGCTATTAACTTTGTGAATTTTTGTTCTTAAACAATTTTAAAATATTTCATTTTTCATTAAGGTTTTCATTAATTTTTAATTTCTATTAGGATTCTTTTCCGTATAAAACTGGTCATACCTACCAAGTTATTTAGTCCCCTCAGATTGTATTAGGACATTTGTGTTTTCTTTGTTTATAACACTAAGGTAAAAAGATTTGTTGTATTAACTGTTTTTGTTTATGTCTGATAATAGTTATTCAGAAATTTGTATTTAAAGTTTATTTTTTTATTTTCAATAACAGCTTTATTCAGACATAATTGTCCTGCCATAGATATTTACAGTTTAAAATGAGATAATTACCTCACTGATTATAGGAGTAACTGTTACTTGTCCTCATATTTTAATTTTTGTAAGAATTAATCTCATATATTAATTATGCCCTCTTTAAGTTATCTGAAACTCTGACTTCAGTGAGAATTAAGTTCAATTGTCAGAACTTACTTATTGCCAGCTCTTTGTGTAGCAGCCTTATATGTTTATTTGTAAGAAGGGAGCAAGATGCTTTTATGTAGACTTCTCAAAAATAAAAGGAAAATGTCTAAACACATTATTTTCACCAAAAAAAGGGATAATTTTTGCAAAGTAGTGCTGGGAATTTTTAAGTAGTAATGCCAGGACATATATTAATTCCTTGCTTTCTAACCAGGGTGATGAGCACAGCTTAGGAGTTTGTTTTTTCATCCTGAAGCCTGTTAAGTATGGCCAGAACCAAGGTCATTCCAGGGTACTCTGCCTACAGGTAGTCTGTAAGAATCTGGATCAGATTAAATAGAGGAAGAAATAAGAGTCTGGGACTTTCTGGTTAACAAGTCACAATTGTGTGATTTTTTTCAGGTGGCCTTCTGATAGCTTCTGCTCATTTTGGTGCATACGTATATGGGACAGATATAGACTACAATACTGTTCATGGCTTGGGTGAGTAGTGGCTCTAGCAGTGTTATAGTCTTTCCTCTATAACAGATGAGCAAATGAGTCTTTGCTCTTGTACCAGATGTGCCTTTAAAATACTTAAATAGTTATGTATGGTGTTATACATCTGTTTTTAATGTTAAAATATAGAGTTGTGATACAATACAGTTTTAGTTATTTTTACAACAATAAGACTTTTTTCATTGGGTATCTGCTTTTCATGAAGTTATCCAGTGAGCAAAATGACCTCCCAGGGGAACCAAAGATGAATAACAAAAAGCCCTTCTCTCAGAGCTATTTTTGGTCTTAGATTTTTAAAAAGTAGGCAATCAGTAAAGTTGTAAAACTTTATGGCTGGGAAAGAAGTAGGAGAGGGACTAACTAAGCCCCTTGTAATTAGTGTATTCACCTTAGTAAAACATAGTTTGTGCTTAAAAATTATCACCGTTCTTTTGTTTAGCAGCCATTTGTTACGTGTATACTTGATTAATTACTCTAGTCCTTGAGTACCATATATGTTTTTGATTTCATAATTAACCAAAACATCTTCAAAGCAGTTAAGGTGACAGTAACTTTAAAGATTCTGCATTAGACTGAGAGTAACTTGAAATAAGCATTGGCTTGCTTTTGAGGCAGTTTTGGAAAACACTTTTAAAATCCAGAAGCTACGCTAATGAAGTGTGATTGCATGAAATTGAATCAATCTAAAAGTATTTTTTTATAGCTGAATAGTGTTAAAAATGTAAAGTTTCTTTGATTTTGAAATTGTATTTATGGTATTGTTTTATCGTTGTAGCTAGAATCAGCCTGTAAAAAATGCTTTTTATTTTTCTCACCCAGTGTAAATTACTGTATAGGTGAGAATTTATTAGACTTTCTTTTCTTGAAGTAATTTGATATATGTATTTGATGAACTGCCTTTTTTTTCTACTTTGACTGTAAGGAATTTAGTACTATAAGGAGAATGAATAACATTTTATAAAGTTCACCTAAATGGGCTAACTAGAAAAAGATAGTCTTTGTTTGCAGTATTTTAGCATAAGAAAATTATTCCTGTTTGCTTTTAGTAGAAAGTCTGTTGGTTTTAAGGATATTGTCCTATGTGCTTCATTTTAATTTTTATTTATTAAAGTTACGTGTAAAAGTTATGAGCTAATCTCTCAGTCTGCTTGGGTAGAATTCTGATTGAGGTAGAATTTCCTCAGAGCTTATCCAAGGTGCTGTTAGATTTGCCCTGTTTCCTGTGCTTCTCATCTTTCACTATACTCTCAAATACTTCCAAATTTCTTCTATTTTAAAAATGCAAACCTTTTTCTATCAACCCTGTAGAGGCCCTCCTCCTAGCTACTACTTTATTTTCCTCTTCTGTTTGCCAAAGTTCTTCTTAAAAAGAGTAGTATTTACTTGCTATTTCCTCCTTTTTATCTCTCAACTGTCTTCTGCCTGTTCTTTTCCAGTTTCCATGCTTACTGAAAACTCAAGCCACAGGTCTACAGTATTTGGCAGTGTAGACCGTCATAATGCCCCGCCCCTGGTTTCCTAGACAGTGACTTCATCTGGTGGTACTTTGACTTCTCTGTTTCTTTCTCAGTTTCCTGAAGGCCCTGTGGTTTTCTTCAGCGTCTGTTTGCATGTTGCTTTTCTCCAGGCATCTTTGTTAGCCTCAACTGTCACATTACATATTGTGCAGGGTCATGCCCTTCATCTTCTAATTTTTAGGTTTCCTTTTTATTGTGAAGATCATAATACAGAGGAGTTTATAAAAAGAAATTACAGAACAAATAATTGCCACTTACGTTAATAAAAAAATCATTCATTCTTATACATTTAGCTTAAGTGTATTTACTGATATCTCCCAGTATGTATATATATTCTGGCCTCTAACTCCCTGCTGAATATCTCTTTCTGAATCTTCTATAGGTACCTCAAGGTATATCGAGATTGATGTATTGCAGATGAATTTAATCTTTTTTCCTAGGCTTGTTTTTCTTCTTGGTTTCTCAGATCTTAATTGACGATGTCATCATCTACTCATGTCTCCTAAACTAAAACTTTTGAACTTCCCTTAGCCGCCACTTTAACTTTTCATATGTCGTGTCTCCCTTTTACTTTCTCTCTCCATGGTCACTGCTTCTGCATTTCCAAAGTTAGCTCTCTTCATTTCTGCTCTGTTTATCTCATTCATCAGTATTTCTTCATTGCTAGAGGAAAAGGACCATGTTCTATTCAGCCCTATGTCTATTTTTGTCATTTATTTATTTTTAATTAAAGGATAATTGCTTTATCGTATTGTGTTGGTTTCTGCCAAACCAGCCCTGTATCTTTATTAGTGTGCTTTGAATGCATTAATTATTGAATGAGTGTTTTAAGACCATTTCACATGAAAGGATAATTAGCACTACAATTTACTGTTAAGAATATGTTTTTATAATAAGTTAAAATAAAAATAATTGTTCATTTGTATAAAGTTAAAATTTTATAAACAAAAGCAGGTTCTATTTGAGTTTATGTAGGTTCGGATGAGCTAAACATTGCTTTTAGCTAAATGACAAGAGTTAAGAGTGTTGTTTGTTAGTTCTGTCTTCCTTTTTCTTTCCCTTCAGGAAAGGCTAGTAGGAAAAACCAGAAATGGAGAGGACCGGATGAAAACATTAGGGCAAATCTTCGTCAGTATGGTTTAGAGAAGTATTACCTTGATGTCCTGGTTTCAGATGCATCTAAACCTTCGTGGAGGAAGGGCACATATTTTGATGCAATCATCACTGATCGTAAGTATGTTTTTATACAAAAGTAGGAGTAGGGTCAGAGAAGGCAATGTCACCTCACTCCAGTACTCTTGCCTGGAAAATCCCATGGATGGAGGAGCCTGGAAGGCTGCAGTCCATGAGGTCGCTGAGGGTCGGACACGACTGAGCGACTTCACTTTCAGTTTTCACTTTCATGCATTGGAGAAGGAAATGGCAACCCATTCTCGTGTTCTTGCCTGGAGAATCCCAGGGACTGGGGAGCCTGGTGGGCTGCCGTCTATGGGGTTGCATAGAGTCGGACACGACTGAAGCGACTTAGCAGCAGCAGCAGGAGTAGAATTGAGAAGGCAATGGCACCCTACTCCAGTACTCTTGCCTGGAAAATCCCATGGACGGAGGAGCCTGGTGGGCTGCAGTCCACAGGGTTGCGAAGAGTCGGGCACAACTGAGCGACTTCACTTTCATTTTTCACTTTCCTGCGTTAGAGAAGGAAATGGCAACCCACTCCAGTGTTCTTGCCTGGAGAATCCCAGGGATGGCGGAGCCTGGTGAGCTGCCATCTATGGGGTCACACACAGTCGGACATGACTGAAGCGACTTAGCAGCAGCAGCAGCAGGAGTAGGATTGGGTTCCTAAGGTCATTTACATTTAATGTACAAAATATATCAGTACAGCAAAAAAGAGCCAACTTGTACTAGCATTATCCCTATGCCTGACTTCTTCACATCGTGAGAAGGAAGAAGTTATGAATGTAGGGCAGGACACCAATTTAACTACATGGTTTTGTTTTTCTAAACTATGTGTATTAACTTGTCACCCCTTTTTTCTCTTCAGCTTATTTTCAAGACATAAATTTGTTTTTATATTTGTTTTATGTTTACCTGTAGTTGGTTATTAGTATACCAACTAGAGCCAAAATGTCATTTGCAATTATGGGATCAGATTTTGAAGAAGAAAGTTTCAGGTATCTCAGATTTTCTGTGTCTAACTTTTTGTGTTTGTTGTTGTTTTTATGCCCATTATAACTGGCATCTTCTTCCTAGAGTTATAAGAAATTTGGAGTTCTGTGAACCACTGGAATTGTGAACCCACTGAGCTTCAGGAATGTGCATAGGAACTTGTTTTCTCTTGCCTCCTGAGTTCTTGGGCTTTTCAGGCATCCTGTCTAAGAATAGATCTGCCTTTTCCGTAGTCTTTGACTATAAATCTGTACATAGTGGCAAGCTATATCTCAGCCCTTCCATCTCAGACCTCTTCAGTTCTTTGGTAACTTAGGTGGTTTCAGATATAACAAAAGGAAAATTATTAAGGCATTACAATGATAGTTCAGTTGGTAAAGGAGCGCCTGCAATGCAGGAGACCCAGTTTGATTTCTGGGTTGGGAAGATCCACTGGAGAAGGGACAGGCTACTCAGTCCAGTATTCTTGGGCTCCCTTATGGCTCAGCTGGTAAAGAATCTGCCTACAATGCAGGAGACCTGGGTTTGATTCAAGGGTTGGGAAGATCCCTTGGACAAGGGAAAGGCTACCCCCTCCAGTATTCTGGCCTGGAGAATTCCATGGACTACAGTCCATGAGGTTTCAAAGAGTTGGATATGTTGTAAAATTTCACTTTACAATGTCACTGTGAATATACTTTTGGAAATTGGGTGGCTTTTTATTTATAACCTACTGTATTACTTGCTCTCACTCTATATGTATTTATAAAAATATGTAATTTTGTTCCTGATCAGTTGAGAGTAAGTTGTGTCCATCTCGGCCCTATACCTTCCTACTCTCCAGTGTGTATTTCCTAAGAATAGGGATAGGCTCTCAGATAGCCAGAGAGCATGCATGCTTAGTCCTGTGCAACCCTTTGCAATGCCGTGAGCTGCAGCCCGCCATGCTTCTCTGTCCATGGGATTATCCTAGCGAGACTACTGGCGCAGATTGCCATTTCCTCCTCTAGAGGACCTTCTCAACCCACAGAGCACACCTGTGCTCCTGCGTTGACAGGCAGATTCTCTACCACTGGGCCTGGGAAGCCCTAGACAGCCAGAGTGCAGTTCCCGCTTTCAGTGAGTCAGTGCAGTGCTCTAATCTGTAGTTTCTCACCCAGTTTTGCCAGGTGACCAGTAATACTCCTTTGTAGCATGTTTTCCCCTGAAGTACAGTATCCAGTCTAATGTCAGGCATTGCTTTTAGTAATCATATCTTTAAGGCCTCCTTTAATTTGTAGCATTTCCACAACCTTCCTCTGTCTTTCATGACATTGACATTTTGAAGAACACAGTCACCTGCCTGCCTGCCCTCCCAGTGTTAATGAGAATGTTCCTCTCGTTTGCATTCTCAGCTGGAATATTGCACAGGTGCTGTGTCCTTCTCAGGATGTCACATCTGGAGGCAGTGGTGTCCATCTGCTCGGCAGTGGTGATGGGGTGACTTTTGACTGTCCTTGTTCCCTGTGCTTTCTCTCTAGCTCCATATGGTATTAGAGAATCTACAAGAAGAACAGGTTCACAGAAGGAAATACCAAAGGGAATAGAAAAATGGTAAGTGAATATTAGATATGATATATTACTATCTTAGGAAGAAGCATTTTGCTTCTTTTTAATTAACTGAGTTTAATAGTGTTAGTTTTTCACTGGTTTTTAAGTTTTTTCACTGATTCTGAAATTTTGTTTTGTCTAGTCCAGAAAGCCACGTTCCTGTTTCCTTGAGTTATCATCTGAGTGATATGTTTTTTGACCTGTTAAACTTCTCAGCAGAGACCCTCGTATTAGGTGGAAGACTAGTCTATTGGTTACCAGTATACACACCAGAGTATGTAATAATAATAATTTTACTTTTAATTTCATTTTTATTATGATGTTTGTGTATCTAATATGCTTTTTTTCTGTCTCTAATCATATTGAGTATCTTTGTGTTTAATGTGTACATGTGTACAATAGCCTTTATTTACCAACACATATAAAACAGGCCCCTTTCTCTTATTGATTGAATTGCTTTGAACTTTTTATTTTACATCAGAGGTTGGCAAATTACAGCCTGTGAGCCTAACACCCTCTTTAGCCTTTTTTTTTTTGTAAAGCAGTTAAGACTGGTTTTTATCTTTTTAAAGGGCGTTAGAAAGGAAAAAGGCAACGAAAAAGAATATGTGTCAGAAGCACACGTGGTCCATAAGGCTAAAATATTTACTGTCTGACCTGTAAGTGCAAAAGTTTGCCCTGTTGTTTATCACTGTTAGTTCAGGGTCTATGTGTCAGCTGTTCATTAGCTCTTTTGCCAGGCCACAAACCTAGGTAATTTTTAACAACTTAGCTGAGTGATTCATCTGTTTACTGTTAGCTTTAATATATGTTGCTCTTGTGATTGTCTTAAAAAACTAAGACCAAAATAAGAATTACGCATATATTTAAAGCCCTGATATGTTCAACATTAGTGGTTTGGGTTTTATTATTCAGTAATTATTAATTTTAAACCGAACTATTTACATCAACAATGAAAGACACGATATGTTGAACAAAATAGAATCTTTAGAGTTGAAAAGCAGTATCAAGCTCAAGATTTGGCTATTCAATCTGCTATAGAACTCTTTCTTTAAAATTATTTTAATTTCTGTATTTACTGTATATAGTTAAAGAGCATTTTAGAACAGTTTTATCTTGTTTGTGTTTTTGTAATGGTGGATGGTCTTCTAGCAGTTGGAAGCTATGCTTTTTGTTTTTTTTATAAATGTCACATTGGGAGCTACCATGTGCTAACCTGTCTTGCATTTTGTTTATTGGCTAATAAAACTGTGCACATTTGTATCTGAACCCCTCAACACTGGGCTTATGTTCTGTTAAGAAATTAGTTGTTTCTTAATTTTAGAAATGTGAGAAGTTAATTCTAAGGAGTGAAATGACTTGTCTAAAGTTTAAAGCTGACTAGTTCATTGGTTTCATTATTCCTTGTGCTGTGTTGACTTAATTCAGCATCCTGCCAAGATCTCAGGTACCTGATATATGAAGTGATAGATGAGGCTTTATTAATATTTTCAGAAAAGAGCATATTTGCTTATTTCTATGCAAAAGTGGTTTCTGTCTTAGACAGGCTAAATTCCAGCACCAAGCTTCCTTGTGTCTTTGTTTTAATTCAAGTTTCAGGACTGAATTTTTAAAAAACTTATTTTGAAATAAATTTAAAATTTACAGGAAAGTTTGAAATACAGTACAAAAAGCTCTAATTTCTCCCCTCATCCAAATTTTCCAACTGTTCACATACACCTCCTCTACCCTTGTTTTCTCACACATTACATTTATGCCCACTGTCATTAATCTTTTTTGGAGCTGTTTAAGAAGTTGCAGATATGATGTCCCATCACCCCTACATATTTCATGGCATTTCTCAGTAAGAGCATTCTTGTCAAATCACCATCAAGCCCCAAAGTCTGGAAACAGCATTGATATGCTTCTGCCTGATCCTGGACCCCTTCAGATTTTACTGATTATAGTCTCTCCAGGAAAATGTACTGCCTTGATCCATCATGTCATTCTTCTCCAGTCTGGAATACTTCCTCAGTCTTTTCCTTATCTTTTGTGTCCTTAAGAGTTGTATAGTACATGGCTTATATTCTGAAGGTTGACCCTTAACCAGGTCCATCTGTTGTTTCCTCCGTGACCAGACTCTGGTAATGCTCTGAGTAGGAATACCACAAAAATGATACTATGTTTCACAGAAGCAGCCCCTCCTGGAGATCTTAAACTTAATCATCTGGTCATGTTCTGTCAAGTGGAGAAACTTTATCGTTTCTGATAAAGAAATATCAGAACTCTGATAAAGTGATTTATCAGTATGTTCCAGGGGATGGAAACCCAGGATACACCAATATCTTGTTTTATTGTTGACAACCACCATAATGCTGAGTTTGCTATTCATCATTCCTTCTACATTTATAAGTTGGCGTTCTGTAAGATTAGTTTCCCCTTCCCTCCCGTTAATTTGTTGATTTATATTGGTATGGAGTCAGAGATTCCAATATTATTCACTGGGTTATAATTTAATTCTATCATGATTTTGTTACTCAGATTGTCCTAGATTTGAACTATGAGAGTCCCTTTGAGGTAGCTGCTCTGTCCTTTTGAAGTATCCTCATTAGTGTTCGTGTTTCTTATTTTCTGGCATTTTTTTACTTTCCACTATTTTGTAGTTTATTATTTAATTATAATTGAAATTAAATGTGGTTATGAGTATGTTTTATAATTCTTTTGTTGTTGTTATGAAAAGTCAAACTGGAGGCACTCTAAACTGTTTTACTATTTCTGAAGATCTTAAAAAAAATGTCTAGGGTGTTTCTTCAGTGACTTCTCTTTTAATAGTTTTCGACAATGGGAAATTTCCAAGTCCATATAACTAAAGGGATTTTTTAGAAGTAAAAAAGGAGGCAGGTTTTTATTTACTTATTTATTTTTTTAGCTTTAGATGTTTTATAAAGGGCAAATTTCATCCAGGCTAGGACACAAATAGGAAGACTTCTGTGGTGTTTACTTCCCTGACTTACTTGTCTGAGAGTTATTTTCAGATCTTCTGATGTTCATTACTAGACTTCCAGTGTGTCTTTTCCTCCCCTTAACCCGAAGTGATCTTATTAATGAACTTAATTTGTCATGAATTTGTATTAGGGAATGAGCTGTTTTCACCTTTGCAGCAAGCATAACCCAAAATCTTTACTGTTTCTATTTAGATGAACTTAAAACTAAAGTCATCTGCGAAAGTTTGAAATATTGTTCTTACTTTTGAATTAAACAATGTAGAATTAGTTTCAGTTTAGTTCAGTCGCTCAGTTGTGTCCGACTCTTTGTGAGCCCATGAATTACAGCACTTCAGGCCTCCCTGTCATCACCAACTCCCGGAGTTCACTCAGACTCACGTCCATCGAGTCAGTGATGCCATCCAGCCATCTCATCCTCTGTCATCCCCTTCTCCTCTTGCCCCCAATCCCTCCCAGCATCAGAGTCTTTTCCAATGAGTCAACTCTTTGCATGAAGTGGCCAAAGTACTGGAGCTTCAGCTTTGGCATCATTCCTTCCAAAGAACACCCAGGGCTGATCTCCTTTAGAATGGACTGGTTGGATCTCCTTGCAGACCAAGGGACTCTCAAGAGTCTTCTCCAGCACCACAGTTGAAAAGCATCAATTCTTCGGCGCTCAGCCTTCTTCACAGTCCAACTCTCCCATCCATACATGACCACTAGAAGAACCATAGCCTTGACTAGACAGACCTTAGTTGGCAAAGTAATGTCTCTGCTTTTGAATATACTATCTAGGTTGGTCATAACTTTCTTCCAAGGAGTAAGTGTCTTTTAATTTCATTGCTGCAGTCACCATCTGCAGTGATTTTGGAGCCCCCCAAAAATAAAGTCTGACACTGTTTCCACTGTTTCCCCGTCTATTTTTCATGAAGTGATGGGACCAGATGCCATGATCTTCGTTTTCTGAATGTTGAGGTTTCAGCAACTTTTTCACTCTCCTCTTTCACTTTCATCAAGAGGCTCTTTAGTTCTTCACTTTCTGCCATAAGGGTGGTGGCATCTGCATATCTGAGGTTATTGATATTTCTCCCAGCAATCTTGATTCCATCTTGTGCTTCTTCCAGCCCAGTGTTTCTCATGATGTACTCTGCATAGAAGTTAAATAAGCAGGGTGACAATATATAGTCTTGGATGTACTCCTTTTCCTATTTGGAACCAGTCTGTTGTTCCATGTCCAGTTCTAACTTGCTTCCTGACCTGCATAATTTCACTTTCATCAAGAGGCTCTTTAGTTCTTCACTTTCTGCCATAAGGGTGGTGGCATCTGCATATCTGAGGTTATTGATATTTCTCCCAGCAATCTTGATTCCATCTTGTGCTTCTTCCAGCCCAGTGTTTCTCATGATGTACTCTGCATAGAAGTTAAATAAGCAGGGTGACAATATATAGTCTTGGATGTACTCCTTTTCCTATTTGGAACCAGTCTGTTGTTCCATGTCCAGTTCTAACTTGCTTCCTGACCTGCATATAGGTTCCTCAAGAGGCAGGTCAGGTGGTCTGGTATTCCCACCTCTTTCAGAATTTTCCACAGTTTATTGTGATCCACACAGTGAAAGGTTTTGGCATAGTCAATAAAGCAGAAATAGATGTTTTTCTCTAACTCTCTTGCTTAGTTTGGTTATGTTGTATTGTGGATATAGCTTTTTATTAGACTGTGAATAAAGAATTCATTTTAAAACTGTCTTGGCACAGCTTAATTGGAAAACTTTTGTATTTTTGCTATAGTTATGTTGGCTTTTAGTCCTGCCGTTGAATTCATTTACTCAACCAAATCCTGTTAATAAGAATTGCACATTATAATTAAGTTAAGGTATTATTCATTAAAGCCTGGACATTTTGAAAGTTGTAAGGCATAATAAAAACATCACAGCTTAGTTATTTGTGAAGAACTATCAAAACTGATGATTGAAAAAGATTTTTTTCACTGTTTAACAATTTAAATTGTGGTGAAGAAACTACTGCTCAACAAATTCTGCTTCCTGTAGACCAGATTCTTCCTGCTTTAGTATATTGGATTTGGGGCCTGCATCAAGACACCCTGTACTCTTTGTATCCTTTTACCTTTTTTATTTTGTCCCCTTTGCTTGATATACTCTTTCTTCTTTCCTCAGCTGTAAAATTCTGGTAATCTAAGGCCAGGCTTAATTGCACGACCTCTGACACTTTCCCAACCCTTCTTAGCAGAATACAGCAGTCTACCATCTGTGCTTTTCTAGTAGTTTACTCTTATTACTCATAGAAACTTAACCACATGAAGTTACTGTTGGCTCTTGGCATATGTGAGTTTATTCACAATTTCAATTATTTGCAAATGGCCCTGAAGATCTGTCTAACATTCATTTGGTAAGGGCATACATTCAACTTGTGTGTCTGATGTTATAGGAGTTGCTCAGCTGTTGAGTGACTATAGATTCTTGCCTAGGTTCCACATATCCATATGAAATGATTAGGAACTGTGTTTCTTTGTGAAAGATGTCCTTTCATAGAAATCCAACTGCTAAGCTTGTGAAAAAATGATGACAACGTGAAGAAATCTGATAAAGGACTCCAAAGTAGGATTTGAGGGTAAATTTTAATTGTGATAAAATGAATATTGTGGTGGCTCAGAGCAGTGAACAGAACATATTTTTCATTTTTTATCTGGAAACAGAAAAAAATGATTCTTTAAATTGTTTTCAGTAAGCGCTCCAATCAGCACTGTGTCTCAAATGGGAAGTACAGCTCTAATGACATTTGGAAATAGTCTGAGGTATAAAGATTAACAGGAAGATAAATGACTATCAGAACTGATTGATGGAAAAGCTGTGTATAAATATAGGTTTTTTCCCCTTTTTTTAAAAAAAGTTGAAATTTAATTTGTATACCATGAAAATAGCAATTTTATTTTTAAATAAGATTGAATTTGTTATAATATTATTTCTGTTTCATATTTTGCATGTGGAATCAGAGTTCCCTAACCAGGTATCGAACCCACACCCCTAACATTGGGAAGCAAAGTCTTAAGCACTAGACTGCCAAGGAAGTCCAGAAAAAACACAGTTTTTAAGTGTGCAACCCCACAGTTTTTAGCATAGCCACAAGGTTATTTAACCATTCTGCTAAGTCGCTTCAGTTGTGTCCAACTCTGCGTGACCCCATAAACGGCCACCCATCAGGCTCCGCCATCCCTGGATTCTCCAGGCAAGAACACTGGAGTGGGTCGCCATTTCCTTCTCCAATTCATGAAAGTGAAAAGTGAAAGTGAAGTCACTCAGTCGTGTCGGACTTTTTGGGACCCCATGGACTGCAGCCCACCAGGCTCCTCTGTCCATGGGATTCTCCAGGTCTAACTCCACAACATTTTTATCATCCCCTAAAGAAACCCCATTCATGCAAACAATCTCTCTTGCTGTTTTCCCTGCCAACCACTTATCTATCTCTGTGGATTTACCTATTCTAGCTGACTATTAACTATTTAGATTTCTAAATAGTTTTAGATTTTTAAATAGTTACTTATATCATAGGGTAGTAAAAACATAGTAAAAACAGAATTAAGATAAGATACCATTCCCTCATAGTAATCTGGGCATAATACAGATTTATAGCTCTTACTTAACAGATTGCAAACAATCCATTGGTATGAAATATATTAATATATAGTAGATTTTAAATGCTGTTTTTTAATTTGTTTAGTATATTTTGGAAGTACATGATTAAATTGATTGGCTCATTCAAGAGTAGTAAGTTAAAAACAAGTTTGTTAATGATAACCTAAATGATGTCCTTTCATGCTCAAACTCAAAGATCAAGTCAAAAAATAATCTAGAACATGTAAATATGTTTTTCTGCTGTTAAGCCAAATGCCAGTGGCTTAGTTTTACCAGTTTAATATTATTCAAGTCATAAATAATTGTATTGGTTTTGTCCTTTGATTTATAGATTTATCTTGGGTTTTATAATTATACAGATTATATAAGCATGAGGAATTTATATTTGTATACATTTAAGTAGCATTTTAACAATAATACCTTAGCACTTTGCTGGAAAATAAGATTCTTTTCTTTAAAAAAGTATACATTACTAAATTTGACAGTTTCAGATATCTAGAAACCCTGCTGCTTGCAAGCCTAAGGTCAGAACTATATTTTCTTTCTGTTATCATTATTTTAGTCTGTCAATTATGATATAGAATGTATTCTTTCATATCATAAATTTTTATATGAAGCCTCCAAATTTGTCATCAACTGATGTTATAAGAGCACATTTCTTATTGTGTAGTTAGCATTAGAGAATTGTGGGGTGAGATGAAATCCAAAATGGTCATTACTTGTTGGAAAGCCCTGAGGAAGGAGTCAGAGAATGACTTCAAGAGAATTCCTTCCACTGATAATGAAGTGAGGTGCATTATGAATGTCGTTTGGTAAGTGGGTGGTGAAGGTTCTGAGCAAGTGGTCAAGGTAGTGAGGGAGACCTTGTTGAAGGTCACAGGGACCTAGATAAATCAGTTAGAGGGGTGGGGGAGACAGTGTTGATGTATTAGAATGGGCTAACCAAGATGGTGATCCTTTACGGGAGGTGCTGATCAGCTCCTTTCCCACCTTGGATCAGAGCTTTAAAATTTCCCATATAAGAAGTGTTTGCAGAAACTATGTATCTAGAAATATACGAAGATTTGCAAAGAAGAAAAACACAAAAACTGGCAATCCCTGTGTTCTTAAAGGTGCTTATACCTAGGGAGCCCTCTCTTCTACTGTTCTTTTGAATTCTGCTCCATAACTACTTCCCCCACATTTGTTACCTGCTTCTTCTACCAAGATTAATGCCAAAAGTCTATCAGATGTCAGGTTCTGAAGTCCTGCAGCTGGACTGCTTTACTTTCTTGGTGTCATCATCTTCATTTACTGAGTGCAATAATGTACTGCACAGCAGCGGGTCCCACCACTCTTTATCATGACTCTGGTTTTATTTCATGGCAGAGGATTGATGTTTTCTGTAGTGTTCAATGGCACCCCACTCCAGTACTCTTGCCTGGAAAAATCCCATGGACGGAGGAGCCTGGAAGGCTGTAGTCCATGGGGTCGCTGAGGGTTGGACAAGACTGAATGACTTCACTTTCCCTTTTCACTTTCATGCATTGGAGAAGGAAATGGCAATCCACTCTAGTCTTCTTGCCTGGAGAATCCCAGGGACAGGCGAGCCTGGTAGGCTGCCATCTCTGAGGTTGCACTGAGTCGGCACAACTGAGGTGAATCAGCAGCAGCAGCAGCAGTAGTTTGTCTCAATTACCTTTATATAACAAAGTTGTTAGAGGTCTCAAGATGTCATTACAATTTTGCATGGACATTTCATTTTAAAGGGGAAAATATATAGTGTAGTGGACTTTATACTTGGGGAATTTATAAAAATCCCTAGCTGAGTCAGTCTGTCAAGAATGTTAGAGAGTTGTTGTGGTCTGTATTTGTCTTTTTGTGCTCTTGCGGGATCCTTTAGGGTCGAATTGTCGTTTTGTATTTTTAAATGATTTTAAATGTGGTTTAAATGCTTGGCATTCTTCAATAAAACGTATCTGTATTCTCTCACATTATATAGGTAAAAAAATTAAACTGCTGCTTGTTAAAAATGCAGATGGTTTATGGATTATGTGGACAGTTAGCATATGTGAAATAGAATGGGGCAGCCTGTAGAGGGAGGACGTCCCATTCCACACTAGATCAGCCCCCTTGATGATCCTGTGCGGGATGCACCTGTGAGTGTTCATGACCGTCAGCTCTTCTTTCTGCAGATACACCGAGGAGATGGTACCCTGGCACCCCTGCTTGAAACTCATCAGCAACTGCGAGCAGAAGCTTTCCAGTCACACATCAAGGCGCTTGATAACAATGGAAAAGGTGAAGGAATTTGAGGTAAATTATCCAAGGTTTTTTTTTTTTCAGATAAATTCTGGAAGAATTAAACATAGATTTTTCTGATTTCCTCTAATGAAGTTTGGTTAACGTTGGTCCTTGATTTTTTTAAGTTTTTAATGAATTCAGGAGGAGGCAAAAGTTGAACAGGTTTGTGGCATTTGGTGGGGTACAAATAGAATATAGAAACTGAAGAATAGAAAGAATGGTTGACCTTTATTTTTCAGGCTATGTTTGTTATCCTTGGGCTAACTTAGTTATAGAACAGAGCAATGTTAATTAAACAACCAAGGTGTAATTTGCAATGTACTAGTTACCCTTTTTCTTCAAAAGCAGAACCTGCTTGACTGCAGATTTACTGAAGAGAAAATGTCACTTTATATAAAGGAGAAGGATCCATCTGTTAGGGTCCGACATGTGTTACCTCTCTTTCTTTCTCTCCCACACAAAACATCTGTTATTTCGTACTAAGATCAGAATTGATATGAATAATGCCTCCTCATGGAGCTTAATTAAATCTGCAGAATTCATCTTGGTCTGTACAGATCTAGGTTAACAAACAAAGCACTTCCACATTCACTAGAACTTGGGTAAGCCCCATGAATGCTTGGATCTGGAGGGCAAGCAGAAAAGAGTAGAGTGTTACTGCCTGAGGATTTTGTCTTACTCATCCTTAACTCCGCATTTCATTTTTTTCATGCGCTTCACAGTTTATGGATTCTTTCACAATAATAAAAACTAATATTTGTACAGTGCCGTTTGCATATGTTCTACATATTTCTTGTTTTTTTTTTTTTCCTTTTAATTTCTATTTCCTATCTGTCACTTATATAGGCCCTTATTACCATATACCTGGTTTATGCTGATAAGCTCCTAAATTACCTCCTACTTTTCACACCTCTAGCTCTTATATAGTAAATGTGTGTGCTTGCTAAGATTCTTCGGTTGTGTCCGACTCTGTCCGACCCCACGGACTGTAGCCCACCAGGCCTTTTCTGTCCATGAGATTCTCCAGGCAAGAATACTAGAGTGAGTTGCCATGCCCTCCTCCAGGGGGATCTTCCCAACCCAGGGATCGAACCTGCATCTCTTAAATCTCCTGCATTGACAGGCAGCTTCGTTACCACCAGCGCCAACTGTGAAGCCCTATATGTTAAATAAATCTTCCTAAAACACTGCATTTGTTAGGTCACTTCTTTCTGCAAGAATTTTAGTTGACTCATTTTTATTACAGAGTAAGTTTCAGAATCTTCAGTATGACATTTTTCTCAATAATTAGGCTTTAGTATCAGGGCATTTCTGAAAGCTAAGCTGTGTATATATGCGCACATATATATATATGTGTATCAGTTCAGTTCAGTCGCTCAGTCGAATCCACTCCTTGCGACCCCATGGACTGCAGCACGCCAGGGCTCCCTGTCCATCACCAACTCCTGGAGTTCACTCAAACTCACGTCCATTGAGTCAGTGATGCCATCCAACCATCTCGTCCTCTGTCGTCCCCTTCTCCTCCTGCCCCCAATCCCTCCCAGCATCAGGGTCTTTTCAAATAAGTCAGCTCTTTGCATCAAGTGGCTAAAGTATTGGAGTGTCAGCTTTAGCATCAGTCCTTCCAATAAATATTCAGAACTGATCTCCTTTAGGATGGACTAGTTTGATCTCCTTGAAGTCCAAGGGACTCTCAAAAGTCTTCTCCAACACCACAGTTCAAAAGCATCAATTCTTCGGCGCTCAGCTTTCTTTTGTAGTCCAGCTCTCACATCCATACCTGACTACTGGAAAACCATAGCTTTGACTAGACTAGACATAACTTTGCTGGCAAAGTAATATTTCAGCTTTTTAACATGCTGTCTAGGTTGGTCATAACTTTTCTTCCAAGGAGCAAGCGTCTTTTTATTTCATGGCTGCAGTCACCATCTGCAGTGATTCTGAAGTCCCCCCAAATAAAGTCTGTCACTATTTCCACTGCTTCCCCATCTATTTACCATGAAGTGATGGGACCAGATGCCATGATCTTCAATTTCTGAATGTTGAGCTTTAAGCCAACTTTTTCACTCTCCTCTTTGACTTTCGTCAAGAGGCTCTTTAGTTCTTCTTTGCTTTGTGCCATAAGGGTGGTGTCATCTGCATTTCTGAGGTTATTGGTATTTCTCTCAGCATTCTTGACTCCAGTTTGTGCTTCATCCAGCTGAGCGTTTCTCATGATGTATTCTGCATATAAGTTAAATAAGGGTGACAATATACAGCCTTGACATATTCCTTTCCTGATTTGGAACCAGTCTGTTCCATGTCCAGTTCTAACTGTTGCTTCTTGACCTGCATTTAGATTTCTCAAGAGGCAGGTCAGGTGGTCTGCTATTCCCATCTCTTTCAGAATTTTCCAGAGCTTGTTGTGATCACACAGTCAAAGGCTTTGGCATAGTCAATAAAGCAGAAGTAGATGTTTTTCTGGAACTCTCTTGCTTTTTCAATGATCCAGCGGATGTTGGCAATTTGATCTCTGGTTCCTCTGCCTTTCCTAAATCCAGCTTGAACATCTGGAAGTTCACTGTTCACATACTGTTGAAGCCTGACTTGGAGAATTTTGAGCATTATTTTACCAGTGTGTGAGATGAATGCAATTGTGTGGTAGTTTGAGCATTCTTTGGCATTGCCTTTCTTTGGGATTGGAATGAAAACTGACCTTTTCCAGTCCTATCACCACTGCTGAGTTTTCCAAATTTTTTGGCATATTGAGTGCAGCACTTTCACAGCATCATCTTTCAGGATTTGAAATAGCTCAACTGGAATTCCGTCACCTCCACTAGCTTTGTTTGTCGTGATGCTTCCTAAGGCCCATTTGACTTTGCATTCCAGGTTGTCTGGCTTTGGGTGAGTGGTCACACCAACGTGATTATCTGTATCATAAAGATCTTTTTTGTGCAGTTCTTCTGTGTATTCTTGCCACCTTGTCATAATATCTTCTGTTTCTGTTAGGTCTATGCCATTTCTGTCCTTTATTGTGCCCATCTTTGCATATATATATTACATCTTCTTTAGCCATTCATCCATCAGTGATAGGTTACTTGTATATGTTGGCTATTGTAAATAATACTGCCTTGAATGTAGGGTTGTATATATCTTTTCAGGTTAGTGTTTTCATTTTCTTAAGATAAATTCCCAGAAGTGGAATTGCTGGTTCACGTGGTAGTTCTGTTTGTAATTTGCAGGATCTTCATACTGTTTTCCATTGGAGGAGGCAATGGCAACCCACTCCAGACCTCTTGTCTGGAGAATCCTGTGGACAGAGGAGCCTGGTGGGCTGCAGTCCATGGGGTCACTAGGAGTCGGACACAACTGAGCGAGTTCACTTTGACTTTTCACTTTCATGCACTGGAGAAGGAAATGGCAACCTACTCCAACGTTCTTGCCTAGAGAATCCAGGGACAGGGGAGCCTGTTGGGCTGCCATCTATGGAGTTGCACAAAGTCAGACACGACTGAAGCAACGCAGCAGCAGCAGCAGCAGCAGACTGTTTTCCATAGTGGCTGCACAAATTTACCTTCCTTCCAACAAAGCACACAGGTTCCCTTCCGTTTGTATCCTCACCAAGGCTTGTTATTTCCTTTGAAGAATGGATATTTTAACAGGTATGAGATGTTATCTGATTGTGGTTTTGATGTGCATTTCCCTGATTAGTCATGTTGAGCATCTTTTCAGGTATTCATTATCTATGTGTTGTCTTTCAGCTCTTTGGGTTTTTGGGGTTTTTTTTTGGCAATTCCATACAAATTTTAGAATTGTTCCATTTGTTTGAAAAATAGCATTGGAAATTTGATAGGGATTGCACTGAACCTGTAGTATGGACATTATAACAATATTAAATTTTCCAGTCCATGAGTATGGAATACCTTTCTATTTCTTTGTGTTGTCTTTAGTTTCTTTCATCAGTGTCATAGTTTTCAGATCTTTTACCTCCCTGCTTAAATTTATTCCTAGGTATTTTCTTCTTTTTGATGTAATTGTAAACGGGATTATTGTCTTAATTTCTGTTTCTGATAGTTTGTTAGTATATAGAAATACAACTTATTTCTGTATATTGATTTTTGTATTCTGCAGCTTTACTGCATCTGAAACTTCACACTTTATTGTCTGTAACAGTTTTGGGTGGAAGTCTTTAGGGTTTTCTATATGTATTATCACATCATCTACAAATAGTGACAGTTTTGCCTTTTCCTTTCCATTTTGGATGCCTTTTATTTCTTGTTCTTGCCTAATTGCTTTGGTTAGCACTTTCAGTACTGTATTGAATAAAATTGTCAAGAGTGGGCATCCTTCTCTTGATCTTAGAAGACAAGCGTTAAGCTTTTCACTCTTGAGTATAGGCTTATCATACGTGGCCTTTATTATGTTGAGGTATATTCCCTATATACCTGCTTTGTTGACAGGTTTTTTTTTTTTTACATAAATGGATGTTGAATTTTGTCAGGTGCTTTTTCTATATCTATATGGTTTTTATTCTTTTGTTAATGTGGTGTATCATGTTGATTGATCTGTGAGTATTAAATTGTTGCATCCCTGGAACTGTTGCATCAATCCCACTTGATCGTGGTATATGATTTTTTTAATGTATTGTTGAGTTTGGTTCAGTAATATTTTGTTAAGGAGTTGTGTATTCATCAAGGATATAGCCTGCAATTTCTTTTGTTATGGTATCCTTGTCTGGTTTTGGGTATAGCTGGGCTTGTAGAATGAGTTTGGAATTGTTCCCTCATCTTCTATATTTTGAATAGTTTGAAAAAGTTGGTATTAATTCTTCTTTGAATGCTTGGTAGAAATCACCAAATCAAGCTCTCTGGTCCTCTGCTTTTGTATGTTGAGAAGCTTATGATTACTAATGCAATCTCTATTGATTTCCCTGCTGGCTCAGATGGTAAAGAATCCTCCTGCAGTACAGAAGACCGTGGTTTGATCCCCGGGTAAGGAAGATCCCCTGGAGAAGGGGATGGCTGTGCTGTGCTATGCTTAGTCGCTCAGTTGTGTCTGAGTCTTTGTGACCCCATGGACTGTAGCCTGCCAGGCTCCTCTGTCCATGGGGATTGTCCAGGCAAGAATGTTGGAGTAGGTTGCCATGCCTTCCTCCCGGGGAACTTCCCAACCCAGTGATTGAACCCGGGTCTCCCACTCTTTACTGTCTGAGCCATCAGGGAAGCCCAGGGAATGGCTCCCCAGTCCAGAATTCTTGCCTGGAGAATTCCATAGACAGAGGAGCCTGGTGGTCTGCAGTTTATGGGGTTGCAGAGTCAGACACGACTGAGCGACTAGCACTTTCACTGTCACTTTTTCAGTCCTATTAGTAATTGGTCTGTTCAGATTTTGTGTGTCCTCATGACTCAGTCTCAGAAGGCATTTCTAGGAATTTATTAGAATTCTTTAGAAGTCTTTCTAAGAATTTATCCCATTTCTTCTAGATTGTATAATTTGTGGCATGTAAATGTTAACAGTGGTCTCTTGTCCTTTTTTTTCCCCTGTGGTGTCAGGTTAAAGTCTCTTCTTTCAATTCTGATTTTACTTACTTGAGCCTTTTTTATTTTTAATGAGTCTGGCTAAAGGCTTACTAGTTTTTATCTTTTCAAGGAACCGGCTCTTAGTGTCATTTACCTTTTCTATTATCCTTTTAGTCTCTATTTCATTTATTTCTGCTCTGACCTATATTTCCTTCTACTCTGGGCTTATTCCTCTTTTTCTAGTTTGTTGAGGTATAAAGTTAGGTTGTTTATTTAATGCTCATTTTAATATGTTTGAAAAATTAATATTACCAACAGATTTTTTCAGTTTTAAGTCATGATATTAGAAAGTACAGTGAATGACATCAGCAGTCGTTACTTTGTGGCTTCCGTAAAAAGTGCGCCATATGATGGTTATGAAGGCTTGAAGCGCTATTCTAAAGAGCTGGAAGGAGAGCAGTCTAGAGAAAAGGCTTAAGAACTAATGGAGCCACATGATAAGCCAGTCATTTTTGTTTTAATGACGCATTGTGGACCATTTCACGCTTGCTTTCCTCCGAGTTTAATTTGTTTAAGAAAGTCTGGTTTTTTTTGATAGATTTATATTTCCCCAAGCAAATTTGATACATAGAAGCGGAAATACAGAATGATCTAAGGATGCTTCTGAGAATATTTTTGCTATCTAAAAATAAAGGCAGTCTCCTGAGATATTTTTAATATTTAATATTTTACTTTTGTCCTTTCAAATTAATTTTTAAAGTAAGGAAATCCTGTTGCTCAAGTAATTTTTTGAAGTGGCCTTCCCTTTATAAGATCAAATTTAATCAGTGAGTTTTAATTTGCTTGGAGTTTATTATAACTGAAATTACTTTGTCGTGTTGAATTAGTCATGTTTGGCTTTTAATTAATTGCTTCATTTCTACCTTCTGTTTGTATGGAGAGGAGTGTATATAATTGCAGCAAGGTCCCAGTCCTTTATAATGAAAGTGATGACATAAAATGTCAAACAGTTCTCATGTACATCTAACAAATTATTCTTGACCTTGTTCAGTGTTGTTGACTTTGGCAGTGGAAGACTATTAATTTTAAGTTTTTACACTTTTGTATACTGTGTCTCTTCATTTTTGATTTGTCACTTGTTAGGATTAACTTCAGTATAACTTTTGGCCCAGCTGATACGTTGTTATAAAGTGTTCTCTCTCTCCCCCCTTTTAAAATGTAAACATAAGTTATAAATGTAAAAAATATCTAAAGAGTATAGATAGTTCATAAAATTTTGTATCTTTATTGGCTATGGTTTTTAGACTTACTGAACATTGGTAATAAGGAAGAAAATTCTTGCTGAATGTGTTAAAATATGAAAATGCATGCTAAGAAAAGCCAGTTTTTTGTCATTATTCCCTGTTGATACAATTTGGAAACTAAATGAATGACAAATAGCCCTTTTATAAGGCTTTATTTTTTGCAGCAATTTCACATCAATTTGGCCATATTATTGTTGCATATGGTTAGAGATGAGGAAGTGCCCAAGGCCTAGCCCAGTCCACTTAAGTAGTAAGTAGCCAGTTTGAGACCAAAACTCCTTCTTTGTACCTGAAATTATATATCCTTTTTTCAACATCATGTTGCCTCTTTACCAAAACACAATCCTGCCTTTAGAATATGCCGAGGTTAAAAGGCAAACATTCTTGAGTGGCATGTTACAAGTTTCTTTACTCATGCCTCATGTGGCTGTGGTAGAATGTGATTTGTTGTACGAGAACTTATTTTTCCTGCTGATACAACGTGTAGTCAATGCTGCCATATATAGCTGTGGCCACAGTGGTTACTCGTATAAAATATTTTTCTCATATAAAATTCATAGGAGAAAAATGCTGATCTCTAGAGTTATCCAGAAGAATATGAGTACAGTAGTTTGTCTTCAGTGAAAACTACCCAAAATACTACTCTGTGTTCTATACCAGTGTACTTGGACAGATGAATGCGTACCCAAGGCAGCCATTTTCAAGATCTCCTTGAAATTTTAAAAAATATTCATACAACTCTTATATGCTATAAAAGTACTTGGTTAAATATAAGAAAATTATCTTAAATTGCCATCGTATGCCCTATTTCAGGGCAGGAAATGGCAACCCACTCCAGTCCTCCTGCCTGGAAAATTGCATGAATGGAGGAGCCTGGTAGGCTACAGTCCATGGAGTCGCAAAGAGTCAGACACAACTGAGCAACTTCATCTTCTTTCTTTCTATAGTTCCTTTTGGAGAAGGAAATGGCAACCCACTCCAGTGTTCTTTCCTGGAGAATCCCATGGACAGAGGGGCCTGGTGCGCTACAGTCTATGGGGTTGCAAAGAGTTGGACACGACTAAGCAAATAACACAGAGAAGGCAATGGCAACCCACTCCAGCACTCTTGCCTGGAAAATCCTATGGATGGAGGAGCCTGGTGGGCCGCAGTCCATGGGGTCGCTAAGAGTCGGACACAACTGAGCGAGTTCACTTTGACTTTTCACTTTCACGCATTGGAGAAGGAAATGGCAACCCACTCCAGTGTTCTTGCCTGGAGAATCCCAGGAATGGGGAGCCTCATAGGCTGCCATCTGTGGGGTTGCACAGAGTCAGACACGACTGAAGCGACTTATCAGCAGCAGCAAGCAACTAACACACATGCCCTGTTTACTTGTGGCTTATTTACTTGACATCCTGCCTTACCCTGCTGGTGATTTGAAAACTACTGAAGTATGGGTAAATTAATTTTAGATATCACTGACATTAATTTAGACTAAAGTTATAGTGTGAGTCAGTTGTCATTATTTTTTTTTTTTTAGTAGCTAGGCAGTATAGTTCACATGACTTAAAATAGAGAATATTGGGAGGTCATAGTGGCAGGTGATGAAAGTTAATGTAATTTTTTATTTTGGACCAAATGAAAGAGTCCCGTAACATGAAGCCTATGAATGCTTCATTAATCATAATGGAAGGTGGCCAAAACCGAAAGACTTGACTGAAAGATTTTAAAGCTGTGGAGGGAGAAAAGAGCCATTAAATACCACTAACAATACCAGAGTTTTAAATGAGGGAGCGAGAGAAGAGAAACTGAAGTCACTGGTTTGAGAAAATGACTTATGGATGGCTTGAAGTGGAAGAAATTTGACTTCGTGTAAGTAATTGGCATTTTAGAATGATAGCAGTGTCGCTAATCATAAACTCTGCCGTTCTGCAGACTTCAATGCCTGTACCTGTCTCCATGATGCATTACCCTCTCCCAGGATCAGTGTTGATAGTTGTTTTTTCCTTAGGCAGCCATTTGAATCAAAGGTTGTCTCTTCCTGTTGACCTTTCTTTCTGAAATATTTTGTTTTTTGCCTATTCCTTGCCAGGGTGATTGGGTATTTTCCTTTCGATCAGAGAGGAAAGATTAAAAATTAGGTATGAAGTATTTCGATCCTAAGCCTAGTGGGAAATAGATGCTACTTCGTTTATCAGTGACAAAAATAAGACAAAATGACACTAAGAACGTGATAGTGGGATATGAACTCAGTCTGTGTCGTATTCGTTAACATCAAAATGTGTGTGTGTGTGTGTGTGTGTGTGTAAGAGAGAGAGGTCAAAGAACAGAGATGGAGAGAGAATCTTCCAAATTAGTTTGCATTAGAAATCAAAAGGAAGCTATTTGCATTATTTTAAAATTATAATTCAACTTGAAGTATTTATAAAAGGCTTATAACCACAGATAGAAGCCTGATGATGCTATACATCGTATTAATTCAGGTTTAAGGATCATGCCATCTACGTACCAAGTGAATTACTTTTGCTATTAATGGTAGTTTCCCTTGAGTTTAAATTTTAGAGAGTCATCATTTGACTTTTTCTTTTATATTTCTGCAGCTAAATGACTTTGCCAGACTGGATTTTCTGTTAAATTAATGCTATCACAATATTTTGAAATTACTGTTTCTGGTAAACCAGGTAAAAAGAAAACTCTGTCCCCTACTAGCTCCAAGAAGGAATCATTTAAGATACCTAGGTCTTTCTACTTATGATGCTACTTGGATATAACTCTCTTATTGCTGGCAGAGGGAGCATTTGTCTTAATGTTCCAGCTAGAATGTTCATATTTTCAAACCATGAGAGTAAAACAGTCTTTCATGTATTGCTCTTACAGACTCTTAGGCAGAGGTTGTTTGCAAAATGTAAAGTTGTGATCTGGGAGTCCAAGGCATGAATGGTTTAGGGAAATGAGAAGTGTATGTTCAGAGTCAGCATAATCCTCTGGAGCTTTTTTTTAAAAATAATTCTCAAATGACACATTTCCTATTTTTTGTATTTTTATTTATCATATGGTTATTTAATTTATTATAATTCTCAAATGACACATTTTCTGTTTTTTTGTATATCATATGGTTGTTTAGAGTTGTCTTTTTAGTATTTTTCAAATTCAAACACAGACTTGTCTTCTCACCGTATGACCCATCAAGAACCCAACCCTGAAATTTAATGTGTATTTTTTTGCCCAAATCCTAAGGGTACAGTTTAATGAATAATTATAAAGTAAACATTTCTGTAGCGACCACCAAGGTCAAAATTACAGAGTATTGGAGCACCCCACTTTTGTGGCTCTTTTTGGTCGTAAACACCTCCTCCCGTAGGTATAAGCATTAATCTGACTCTTTCGGTAATCACCTCCTTGCTTTCCTTTGTAATATTATTGCTGTCCAGTTCATTGCTAAGCAAAATAATTCTTTGTTTTTGATCTTTATATATATAAATGCATGTGTGTTTTTATTAATTTTCCTTTTAATGGTTTGTGGTGGTTTTAAAAAGTCACCCAGGAGATGAAGTGTCTCTACATTAAAGCAGGAGAGTTTGTATGTGCATGTCTGTGCATGCTTTGGTCTATGGCTCATCCTTTGCTGCTTAGAGTAATTAAGAGTCTTCTTAACTGTAATTAGCTATTAGATAGAGTAACTAATAAGTTGTCATTACATTTTTATCCTGTGCGTTGGCCTGTATTTTAATGTTTGGGGTTAAGTTTTGAATTTTATGAAGTTATGGGTTTTAGTGGTGAGCATGTAGAATATACTCATAGTCTATATCATCATGATAGCACAGAGATCCATGATGGTTTTCTTGTGTTTTTTTTTACAGTTAGAAGTTATGTGTTGAGTTCCAGACGTCAAAGTTCAGTCATTGAATGTCACTCATTTTCAGAACTCTAGCTGTAAAGTTTTTTTAATATATTAAAATATTTTACCAGATTTTAGGTAACCTAATGCCTTACAGTCAGAGAAGGCAATGGCACCCCACTCCAGTACTCTTGCCTGGAAAATCCCGTGGGTGGAGGAGCCTGCTAGGCTGCAGTCCATGGGGTCGCTGTGAGTCAGGCAAGACTGAGCGACTTCACTTTCACTTTTCACTTTCATGCATTGGAGAAGGAAATGGCAACCCACTCCAGTGTTCTTGCCTGGAGAATCCCAGGGACGGGGAGCCTGGTGGGCTGCCGTCTATGGGGTCGCACAGAGTCAGACACGACTGAAGTGACTTAGCAGTAGCAGCAGCAATGCCTTACAATGGAGAAGGAAATGGCAACCCACTCCAGTGTTCTTGCTTGGAGAATCCCAGGGACGAGGGAGCCTGGTGAGCTGCCATCTATGGTGTCACACAGAGTTGGACACGACTGCTAAGTTGGACTTAGCAGCAGCAGCAATGCCTTACAGAGTAATTTTTTTTTTTTACAAGTATAGATTATATGTGAATACCTAATTTAGGGAGGAAGATTTCCAACCCTTACCTTGTTCCCATTAAGAGTAATGCTAGAAGTTTCCCATAATAGTATTGGAGGCCAGACTCTTGACCTGTTTGTCCTTGGTTTGGAAATGGCCTAGTGCTGTTTATAGTTGTATAACTTTAGCACAAGTGGTTTCTATAGCTACTGTCCAGTACCAGATGTAGAACAGTGGGAAGCTTTGATAAGGGGAGCAAGGATTTTTAAACAAAAGCCGGACATGGGTAATTACCCTGAAGCTGAACTGAGGTCCATCATATTCAGCACTGTCATTTACTTTTCATTTCACTCTCTGCTAATTATAAGAAGGAAAATCTATTGACTCTTTCCTCTTCCATCTCTTTGCCTTCTTCCTCTCATCTTCTTAAAGAATGTATATTATACCTTTAATCTATTGCCTGAATCCAGAAGTTGGTCTTGACAAAATTAGGTGGCTTTTATTACGATGTGAGCATCATTGGTTTCCACTTATCATAGAATAAGTTTCATAATCCATTTGAATCGAGTGTTTGCAGTGAAACTGCTATGTTATATAAACTGCTGCCACTTTGAGAATATAAATGACTTAAGGTTAATACTAGTGGGGTAGAAAAAAATCATTATCTCATTATCAGGAATTGTCAGTTAAGTAAAAGGACAACTTAAACTTGACCTGTAATTAAAATAGAAGGCATTTGGTTTCCTTCTAAATGGTCTCCAACTTCATCCTCAAAGTGATACCTTTCTAGGGGAAAGCTCTTGTTTTTAAACAGTAAATTAATCATAAATTGATGATTATCCTTAGGTATATTATTGGGGGATTCTTTAAAAGTCACTCTTTGGCAGAAAAGGGATGCTGTGAGAGAATTTTGGCTTCATTTAGAATGTGGGTAGGGAGTGGCGTGAGAGATGAGACTGCAGAGTTAAGCAAGGGGATCCGGTTTGTAGTAGAGGGTGGGCTGCAGGCAAGGAGGTTGAGGAAATTCATAGCCCCTCAGTCCTCTTTTTCTCTATAAAGAAGGATATGTTTTTGTTGAGAGCGAATGGAAAAAGTACTGTGCGAAATGAGAAAGAAAACTGTTCTTTACTGATTTTTACATTCAGGTATTTTTGTTGTGTTTTCTTTTTCTGACTTGATTGCGTGCTCCCTGAGGGGAAAGCCATGGCTTTCATCGCTCAGCATGTGTTTATACAACCACTTCTGTCATCTGCTGAGATAGAAGAGACTAATGAAACATAGTCCTTATCCTTAGAGAACTTGGTGTGAGAGAAAGTTTGGTTCTGTAGTGATCTGTGCAAGTTGCTATGTGAACACCAGCGGGCACCTCCCCGAGGAGATGGTGCTTGAGTCAAGAGGCCAACATTCTCAGAAAGGCACAGAGACATGAGAGGGGTGCATTCAGGGAATTCTAGACATTGAAGCATGACTGAAAGTATCTGGGGAGAAGTGGTTGGAGATAAAGTGGAAAACCAGAGGCCTGCCTAGTGTTGAAGGTCTTTACCTACCAAAGGGTTTCAAGTTTATCCTATTGGCGATGGCGAATCCTGAGGGATGTGAGTTAGGTGAGTAACAGAGGTTCCTGTTTAGGAAGGTCACCCAGACTTTAATATGCAGGCAAGTTTTTGTTGTGGAAAGATGTCTGTGACACCAGCCTGGAGGCTTCTGGTATAATCTTGTGAATCCAGTGAGGCTGTCAACTAAGTAAGTAAAGTCACTCAGTCGTGTCCGACTCTTTGTGACCCCATGGACTGCAGCCCACCAGGCTCCTCAGTCCAGATTGTGGGAGAGACAGTGATATTGAGAGTTTCCGGGTAGGTAGATGTGGCAGGACCTGAAGACTGGTTGAATGATTGGAGAAGGGAGACAAGTTGAAGGCTGACTTAGAAATCTGGCTTGGGGTGGCGCAGATATTGTTAGCCTTGCCCCTCTGTCCCAAAGGACACGGCACAGTGCTGCTCCCCTGGGCTACTGCAGGAGGCTTCCCGCTGGTTTCCCTGCTTCTGCAGCTTCTCCTCCCATCACATAGCTTGCACAGTAGCCAGAGTATCTTTCAGAGTGGAAGCAGATAATCAAACTCCCCTGTTTAAAATTCATCAATAACTTGCTCTGAAATTTAGACCAAAGTTCAGAATCCTTCACATAACCTTCAGGGCCAGCCTGAACTGCTTCTAGCCGGTCTCTCCAATTTGATTTTGAGCCACCTTTCCTTTCATTCTTCAAGCCTGAGCCACACTGGCCCACTTTCACTCCCCAGAATGTACTTAGCTCTTTCTAGTCTGAATCTTTTCACATTGTGTTTCCTCCCTCATTGTGTTCCTAGAATGCTTTCTTCCTGTCTCTTTTTATGAGTAAATTTGATTCATCCTTTAGGTCTCAGGTAAATGTCACTTCTTTGGGAAGCTTTTCTTATTCATTTTCTTCTCTCCCATCTAACTAAGTGTCTCCTTATATTTTTATGGTGCCCTTTTCTCCCAGTATTTCATCACAGTTTGTAAGTATATGTTAGGGTGTATATTGTTTAATGTCTGTAACTCTGTGAATTAATGGAGCTTGACTGTTTTGCGCACTACTCAGTAAATATTTATGAAATGAATAGTAACTGTTTGGTGATTGATTGGGGCCCTTCTAGAATAAAAGCAGTCAAATTCAACAGTATTTAAACCATCCATTTGAAGGAAGAGTAATATACTGAATTTTGTCATTACTCTGATGTCACTCCTGAAAAGTCAGTGATTTAGATATAGTTTAATCCTATGATGAAGTGAAGTGAAGTGAAGTCGCTCAGTTGTGTCCGACTCTTTGCGACCCAGTGCATTGTAACCTACCAGGCTCCTCCGTCCATGAGATTCTCCAGGCAAGAATACTGGAGTGGGTTGCTGTTTCCTTCTCCAGGGGATCTTCCTGACCCAGGGATTGAACCCGGGTCTTCCAACCTTGCAGGCAGATGCTTTAACCTCTGAGCCACCAGGGAAGCCCTGTGATACCTAGGCCTTATTTCTTATGAGAAGCAACAAAAAACCAGGTGGATCGCTATATTGTGGAAATCAGAACACCTTCCTTCTAATTAAGGCGGAAATGACAAAGAATGGCAGATCTCTGGGAGAAGACAGTTAGAAGGACAGTTTTATGTAAGTGCAGCTCTCAGCTTGATTTTCTTTAAAGTGAGAAGTTTTATGACACTCAGTTTGAGGGCACTCCTGCAAATATGTGTTCTCCCAGGTTAATCCAGAGTGTCATTAGTTCCACTTAAAGTGGCGGCTTTCAGATGTTACTATAAAACATAGTTTGTTTCTTGAGGATTTGTTCCCTTTTAAGTTAACATTTATTAAATTATAAGTAGCCAAAGTACTTCCCTTTTAGGGTCTCTTTTTTTCTTTTAGATGCTCTACTTTTTTCCCAGATGGCTCAGTGGTAAGAATCTGCCTGCCAATGAGAAGATGCAGGTTCAGTCCCTGGGTCGGGAAGATCGCCTGGAGGAGGAAATGGCAACCCACTCCAGTGTTCTTGCCTGGGAAATCTCACGGACAGAGGAGCCTGGCAGGCTGAAGTCCATGGGGTTGCAAAGGAGTCAGACACAACTGAGCAACTAAACAACTTTTGATGTAGAGTTAGTTGTAAAAATAAAGGTTAACTTAAATAAGGTGTGGTTTATGTACTTTTTCTTTATTTTTTCTAGGGAATAATTTGCAATTCTAGATGGGACACAAATGACAATGATAAAACACTTTAGAATCACTAAGGTAAATACGTGTTAGTATATTTCCACATTATTCTTCTAGAAACGATGTGAATAAATGGCAGTGCTCTCTGCAGGAAGACGACTGTCCTGTTGGTGCTCTGTGGCTCTAGATGTTTACAGCAGCCAGGACTCAGACAGAGAGGGAAGTGGAGTGCTCCCATCTGTCTGGTGCATCGTGGTCAGCTGGGCCTCAAATGCTCTTTACCCACATCAGATAAAGAAGAATTTATCTGCTTCAGCCAGCAGGGGGCACTGTATACACAAAAAGTACACAGCCAATTGTAAAGCTTCCTTTGATTTTTTTTTTTTCCCCCTTGGCAATAGTGTTAAAATTCCTCGAGGAGTTTATGTTTAGAATTAGTAGTAGTGATAGGACCGGAAATTGGCTGGGTGGGACAGTGGTTAAAGGGGTTCTGTCTAAAAGTTTAGAGACAAAGTATGTACTACCATAATGTTGCTCTTCAGTGAAAAACAGCCTCAAAATGTCATACTCCATTTTGAAAAACCCACTAATCTACCATGCAGGAAGTTAACTCTTTAACCACTGTTTTGATGTCATATCTATTAAAAAAAATGTTTGACAGAAAAAGTATGCGCTTTAAAGCCTGATCCAGTCTACAATTCTGGCATTACTTACTAGCTGTGTGACTTGTGGCAGATTATTTAAACTCTTGAAGTCTCTATATGTGGAAAATCAGATAATAATATGCTGTGAAAAGACGCAGAAAATTAAATAATTCGCTTCTGTCAAACATATAGCTATAAATGTATGTCAGTTGCTCTCTTAAATCAGAATTTGTATGTTTCTTGTCATCAGTGCTGTCTGTCTTACGAGGTTAAGTGGCAGGTCTGAAAGCTGTGTTTTCCCATTACGTAGCCAGAATTATCCTGCAGAAATTCTTGATTTCTGGTTATAAAAATGACAAACAGTAGATAGGATAATCAGTAATCTTAGTGTTTTATTCCTCTTTCCTCAAGTACTGACATGTGTCAAAATTTCACCAGGAGTCATCATATTTAGGAACGATGGTCTGTAATCTTTCATTGCCATAGTTTTTTTTCTTGGCATTTCCTAATTCTTTGTGTATGTTTATTTTCCACGCAGTATATCTTGCTTACTAAAAACTGGCAGAACTCAGGCTTTATGACACGTAGATGATATCATGACTGATGGTGATAGATTGGGAAGTGTCAGAGAAACCAGAAATCAAACACAGGGGCAAGCTGGAGTTAGTGAGGGACTTCAAGGGTCATGTTGCTTGAGGATACTCTTCTCCCTTTTAAGTAAACTCTTGGCCTTTGAGATACTGGGTTGAAAAAAAAAATCTGCAGATATTCTTGGTTGAGATGGGCAGGGAATGTGAATAGAGAAGAGTTATCAAAAGGTGATGAAAAATATGTGGAGTCGAATATCATCATCTCAAGTGTGATCCCTGGTAAACTGAACTAAAGATAGGTTGAGAGAGAGAGAGAAATAAGAAGAAAAACATTGACTTTGCTATTTTATTCAGCGTCAAGGTAACATAAGTTCTGAATGCTGCAAATGGTATATTTTTCATAAGGACCAGAGTGTACTGTTTATGGTGTGATATTTACATATACCTATGTGGACCATAAACGTACTGAACCTATTATGTGAAACATTTTGTGAACCGTGTCTTTTCCACTTAGATGAAAATGGTAGTCAAAGTCCTGGAGTGTCTGGCTTGCCCTGAAGCGACTTACGCTGTTAGTAATAGAACAGTGCTTGCCAGATCCCTGGCTGAACAAGGGATTTGGAGCTTTGGGGTTCTCCAGGAGTTTTTGTTATGAATGTCTGATTTTGCAGTTAGGGGGCAATCAATCCTTTTATAAGGAGGCATTCCAGTATAAGACTCACATTAATTCTTCTCTACTCCCTGGGAGATGAATAGGATCCCCTCTCTGCCCAAGGCTTCCCTGGTGGCTCAGCTGGTAAAGAATCCACCTGCAATGTGGGAGACCTGGGTTCAATCTCTGGGTTGAGAAGATCCCCTGGAGAAAGGAACAGCTACCCACTCCAGTACTCTGGCCTGGACAATTCCATGGACTGTTATTACATGGGGTCGCAAAGAGTTGGACACAACTGAGTGACTTTCACTTCACCACCACCACACCCCCACCCCCACCCCCAAACAGGTTGCATTTCTAATAATAGTCTTTCCCTACTTCTCCAGTAGCATGCATTTCTCTGTCACTGGGTCTCTGTAGCACTGAGCATATGATCTGTTAAGAGGCTTAGTTTGCTTTTACTGTATTTTGAGTAAATCTTGAGGTCTAAACTAGTCAGATAAAGAATGCCATAGCTAGTACATGTTTTCTTGGTAATCATTCATTGGTATAGGTTGTAATCATCACTTTGAGTTTTCCAGGCTTCTGCTGTTTATTCCTAGTCTCTGCCTCTGATCTTTATAGTCTTGTCTTTATTTATCATCATTTTGTCCTGTGTATATCCTTGAAATCAAAGGCAAGCTGTCTTGTTAAGCTCTCAGTTTGTCTTCTGAGGACACCTGTCTTGCATTGTGCTCTGCCTTTCTCTCCTGCTTCCTCTCTTGAGCTGCATAGTTGGCAGTTGAGGTAGGTTAGGGGCAGGAGCAACTGAGCCCCAGTCAGTTCCTGGCCCATCCTGGTCTTCAGCTGTCTTACCACACCTATGCCTTTTAAGCTTGCACACTCGCATCACACATTTCTGTCCTGCCATACCCCTGCAGCCCTTGAACATTCGCTAAACTAGTTTGCAGTGCATTTTGGTGTAGAGGTGATCTTGTGTGGCTTAGAGGAGTCACAGGGAGAAGAATGGACAGAAGGCAGAACTGAAGGATCTCACTGCTTGATAGTGTTCTGATCCCTCTTGTTCAGAAGGGGAAGGAGAGAGGACATGCAGCAAACTGATGTGAAATTGTATGTCAGTCCCAAACATTAAAGGAAAAGCATCAGCACTGGGGAGAGTTTGGACTCGTTTGGATTCAACCAGAATGCTGGTGAAGTAGATTTGCACTTTAGTAAGTTGTATTTGATCCTACTGTGGAAAATAGAACAGAGAGGGAGCCGCAAAGGCAGGGCAACTGGCTGTTTAGGAAAAAGGCAAGGAGAGATGAGGAAGGCTTAAACTATAGTACTAGAGTTAAAAATGAAGAGGAGGAGTGGATGTGAAATTTTAGGATGTAGAACCTAAGATTACAGGACTGACTTAATGTGAGAAAGAAAGGGAGAGCACTTTGACCCAGGTTTCTGATTTTAATGACTGGATGGAGAATGACACGAAGAGCTGTGACGTAAGAGCAGGAGAGATGTCGCTTCTGGACATAGCTCTGTTTATAACCAAGTAAAGGTATTTCTGTCAGGATTAGACTCATGCAGTTCAGCAAGTAGACAAGTTTCCTAATGATCTTATTTGATATATGGACAGAGTGCAGAGTCCCTGGAGGAATAGATGAAGGCGTGTCCTGTCCTTTCTTGTGACTCCTCAGTTAGACGTTTGATCAGAGTTGGCATGCGCAGAGGCTAAATGCTGGACCATTGTTCTGTACTGCTGCTCTCCCATGTCTGGTTCTGAGATGTGGACCTTGAGTCCTCCCTTCAAGTCAACTGTCCTCCTAGGGTTAGGGCATCTGTGTCTCCTTACATCTCCTAGTAGGAAAATTTTGTGTCATTGAAGTAATTCTTTTAGTTACTAGAACTAAGTTAGTAGCATTTCTGATCCAGTTCTCTTTCTTTCTGAGAGGCTTTTGTTCATCACATGCTTTGTTTCCAGAGATACTCCTGCTTCTTGAGTTGAGGAAAAAGTTAGCTCTTTGGGGGACCAAAAAAAAGGAAAAAGCCTCATTATGTTACCTTTAGAGAGTGTAGTCCCTGGGTCTGATAGACCTGTGTTCAAATCCTAGCTGTGTCACTTACTAGCTGTATTATCTTGGGCCTGTGCAATTCATCTCTAGATGTAATAGTAGTGTGCTTATCTCTTAGAGGTGATGAGTTTATATTAGATAGTGCTTATGAAGCACTTGAGCTTCCCTGGTGGCTCAAATGGTAAAGAATCTGCCTGCAATGCAAGGCACCCAGGTTCCTTTCCCGGGTTGGGAAGACCCCCTGGAGGAGGGCATGGCAACCCACTCCAGTATTCTTGCCTAGAGAATCCAGTGGACAGAGGAGCCTGGCGGGGCTACAGTCCATGTGGTGGCGAGTTAGATGCGACTAAGCAACTAACAGTTCCACTTCTATGGAGCATTTAGGATGCTCATACGTATACATGGTGTGTGTATGTGTGTCTGACTCTTTGCTGCTCCTTGGTTTGTAGCCCACCAGGCTCCTCTGTCCATGGGGTTTCCCAGGCAAGAATACTGGAGTGGGTTATCTTTGGCCTATAATAAATGCCACATAAATACTGTCTTTCTTTGGTATTTAATTTTTTACCTGTAGACAGGTAAAATTTATTTTTAATCTTTTGATGTTTATATAGCCTGAAGTTAGTAACCACCATCATGTTTTCATGTGCTTGCAAGAATTTGGAAGTATAGTATTCCTAGTGCCATAGAATTTAAGTAGCCACTTTTTTAAAAAAATAAAATGAATCAGGAAATCTTGGCATGTTTAATAATTTGTTTCTTTTGTGTGTGATTTTTAAAAAAGCATTCTGGGGCAAAATAGTTTTGAATAAATGAATCAGCCAAAATAACTTTATTTTGGCTAAACCTGGGCTATTATTAATATTAGATATGAGGGAAAGAATGAAGATATTCATCTCATACAGGAATGAGGAAAAATACAAGAATATTTTGAGGATTGTTATATTCCAGATATATTTATAGATATTGTTTTATACTGACGGAGAAGACAGTGGCACTCCACTCCAGTACTCTTGCTTGGCAAATCCCATGGACGGAGGAGCCTGGTAGGCCGCAGTCCATGGGGTCTCTGACGGTCGAACACGACTTCACTTTCACTTTTCAGGTTCATGCATTCGAGAAGGAAATGGCAACCCACTCCAGTGTTCTTGCCTGGAGAATCCTGGGACAGCTGCCGTCTCTGGGGTTGCACAGAGTCAGGAAAGAATGAAGATATTCATCTCATACAGGAATGAGGAAAAATACAAGAATATTTTGAGGATTATTATATTCCAGATGTATTTGTAGATATTGTTTTATACTGAAACCAGAGTAATAAATTAGGCTTCATGTTTTCTAATTGTGTCTCCATGCCTGTTTCCAAATCACATTAATCCTTGTGCAGTAGAATATGAACTTGCAGAAGGGCATGGGATATGAGGTTTTATTTTTAATTCGATTTTTTTCACATTTTGAGGTGGCTAGTGAAATTGACCAAGAAGCTGATGTTTCAGTGTTTTCTGTCAGTCTTCTTATCCCTCGGTTTTCTAAGCTGAAACATGACAGTCTATTCCAGTTTCGTATTTCTAGTTTCCTAAAGATCTGTCTGACCACCAGTCCTCACCTGTCTTTGAATTCTCAGAGTGTGAAGACCACTTGTTTAGCCTGTATCTTCATCTACTGAGGTTAAAGTTGCCAGGAGTAGTTGACGTCATTAACCGAATGTGGACATATCCTCACACAGTTTTACTGACCTGTATGACATCATGCAGATGTAGTAATTTGTTGGAATAGAAGCTTCTTTGCTCAATAATTCTTACAGTCAAAGAAGGCTTCTGTTTGTGCTGAGCAAGGAATTGGAAGATGCTGGTGGCTGTCCAGACTAAAGTTGCGGGAGATGGTTCTCCCTGCTTTCCTTCTTTCCCAGTAAGAGTATTTGTCCTCTTTGTGCAGAGGACCGTTGGGTGGATCAGGTGAGGTGAAGTAGGTGAAAGTACTTGGATGAACAAACATGACCCAGATATAAAATGGTAGTATATTTCCAATTCAGATGTGATAAAGGAAAAACAACTGTATACCAGAGAGTGAGATTTTGCTTAAAGTAACTGCTTTGCTTGCAGACTAACAAAAGAAGTAACTCAAGCATCTTTATTTTTTGTGTTTTCCAACCAACCAGAACCGGGACCAGTATTCACATCTGCTGAGCGATCACTTTCTGCTGTACCAAGGTCATAATTCCTTCCGTGAGAAATATTTCAGTGGGGTAACAAAACGAATTGCCAAGGAGGAAAAGTCTAGCCAGGAATGAAAATTTAAGATTTTTGACAACGGAGAAAGAATAAGGATTTGATAGAAAAGACATCTGGATGTGAATTTTCATGTATAATACAGAAAATGTACTTTTTAAATAGCTTTATATAAAAATAAATTCTACGAAGTACAATTCTTTTAACGTTAGCTTTGTTTTATAGACTATTTTGTTGTATGTGTCTTTTGAACTTTAATTTATATTTGTACATTCAAGTATTATGGAAATTGAAAACAGTTATATTTTTGGTAATTATAAAGGGAACTAATCATATTGACTTTTTAAACATAATCTGCTGGATATGTTATAGGCAATTAATAGTGGTTGAGGATTTATTCATTAGGTAGACTTGTTTATTTTGTTTTTGATTATAATTGTCCTACATTGTCATTGTCACTAATAAAGCTTACTGAGGATTTTTAAAATCATGTAGTATACAGAGGGGGTGTGATGATGGAAATGAACTTTTATTTATAAATCCCAGACAAATAAGTATGATCATGCTGATAATGAGAAAGGCTAGGACCTGACAACCTAAAAAGATTCCAAGCTCCTTGAAGCCTGTTCACATCTGAAGTTCGTCTGTACCTTGGATTTGCTCCTGCATTCCTAAACCTTGACTGTCGGTCAAGTTAACTACCCACAATTTTTGGTTTAGAAAGTAACTGATAGTTAAAGCAGTAACAACAACACAAATCCTTGATGGTTCCCTAATGGTATTAAGTCTAATCAGAGCTCTTTGAAATAGAAGCTATATTTTTCTTGAAGGAGAAACTTTGCTGAGTCCACATTGTGTCCATCATGAAAATATCTTGTTTGGAAACCACTATACCCATTAATTCAGGATGCTAATAGCTTTCCTGCTTTCAGTGGCCAAAGTACCTCAGCAGGGCGGCAGTAAATGAATCCTCTCTCTCTAACCAGAGCCTATTTTTATTTATGCTGTTATTATTATTTTA
Organism: Aepyceros melampus; assembly: GCA_006408695.1. Taxonomy (NCBI): domain Eukaryota; kingdom Metazoa; phylum Chordata; class Mammalia; order Artiodactyla; family Bovidae; genus Aepyceros; species Aepyceros melampus. The sequence continues at coordinate 441,010 of SJXQ01005538.1, read as the reverse complement.
GTGTTACTGCTGGCTTTTATGGACTCACAATTTGAATGTGCATAGCTTAAGACCTCCAGAAGACCGGTGCTGCCCAAGCAGAAAGGGAGCAGGCCGTCTGCTACATCCTCCCTCTTTTTCTTGTTCTGCAGCTCTGAATTTCAGCAGATCTCAAACGTTCAGTGATTATTTTGTTTGGGTTTTTGGATGTGATTTGTGGTACACTGGGGAAAATCTAAAAGTATTCAAGAATGATTTATTTTCAGTATTTCTGTTGTAAACCGTCTCATTTAAAATTTTTTGAGGTTGTATGGGGAGTGAGTTTGAAAGTTTGTAGCTGACTAAATTTGGAATATGAAATTTTAGCTTTACCTCGTTTTTTGGTTTTCACAAAAATTAGTCCAAATTAGTTCCAAATTAGATCTGGAAAAGTTGCAATGTTAATTTTAATCACTTGTTCTAAAAAAATGACCCTACATTAAAAAAAAATTCAAATTATTTCTTATTACCTCTAGTGGAGGTCTTCTACTCTTTAATTGTTCATTGCTGTGAGATTGTTTTCACTTGTTTTAAGGTCGGTACCCAAAAGTGAAAAAGAAACTAATCACTCTCAACCAATTTCAATTTTAGAAGTCACACGTCCTCTTATTCTAGAAAGAACAACTTTATTTTCTGGCATCAGGATCTTACTACTTCCTGCGTAAGTTGGAGAAGATCATTTCCAGGATTGCTTGAGTTTTATGTATATTCCTCATGCACTTGACTAGCAAGAATATCACCTAGCATAATGCCTGCATGTTAGGTAGTCCTGTAGTATGAATTTACAGTATAATCTGTGAGTGAACCTTAGGTGGTCTGTGGGCTGGCCTAGTTAATGTTCATAATATGACAGACTCTATAATTTTGCTTCTGGCATATATTAAAACATCTGTAAAAACCAGATGGTTACCTTGGTGGTGTTTCATCATAAGTAACCTCCTTCCCATCCATTCTGGTGGATTTTTTTTTCTTTTTTTCTATGATAGCTGGGAGGGAATAGTGGAGTAGGTGGTCTTTGGGGTATTTAGACAAAGTGACCAGCAGATTAAAAAAAAAAGTTTCAATTCTCCTATAAATTTCTAGCTACTTCCTGCCCAGGGTAACCCAGGTTTAGGCCTATTCACTGCTAACTTCCTTATAACTAATTCTTTAAATACAGAATTGAGCAATAAAATATTTTCAAACTGTTTAAACTCTGGAAAGTAAGTCACTGTTAAAACTATTTCCTTATGGTGAAAATTCATTTAAAATTTGATATTGCCTATACATTTAAGGAGAATGATGATTACAACTAAAGAAATTTATTTCAAGTTTGGTAGGGAAAGGTAGAGTATGAGTTAATGGACGGATTATAGTGAATGTGTTTACGTTATTGAGTGAAAGATGTGCTTTAAAAGTTTGGGACAGAAACAACTGTTTAGGTAATATGTTTTATTATACTCTTATAATCAGGGATAACTTTTTTTAACATCAGAAAATTAGATGTTAAGGTGGTTATCTAGATGCCAGTATAAGCAAATCTGACACTTGAATCAAAGGCCTTAGTCGTTTGGGATAAAAAGAAATAACCCATGCTAAAAGTATTATCAGGTATTGCTAATCCCAGGAAATATGTAATAAGGCATAATGTTTATGTTTTAGAGTGAAGGTGACATGTTTAGGGGAAAATGATCTTTCTACCGCATTCTAATCTCCCTTATAAAAGCACTGTGGAACTAAGCTGATGTTAATAGTTCTAATAGGGGGAAGAAAATCCATTGTAGATAAAGCAGGGCATAATTAATATGGTGCATAGGGATAGAAATGGGAGGTAGTTGTGGTAAGAACATTGATGATCTTATTGTTGATTTTTCTGTTTGACCAAAGGGAGTAAATTATACCAGAATAAGGACTTTGACAACTTACAAGAGCGTGGTTTTTCTCCATTATAAAGTTATTTAGAAAACTAAACACTTGTAAGGATCTTTTTTTCTTAGAAGAATTGTATTCATAGAATAAGCAAAACCTACTTTTATTTCCAACTCACTCACTCCCATTTTTCTCAGATATTTATCAAGTAATGTGGTTTGTAATCCAAACCAAAAAAAAAGTGCTTTAATCCAGAACATACACATGGACACAATAATACTAGACTGATGATGTTTGTACTTTACTAAAACCTTGAAAGTGTCTGTAAAACAGATGGTTTGAGAGCATAAGGTCTAGAGTGTAAAGAATTGTAATGGAATGATAAACATATCTGTGATTCCGTCTAGCCATAGAATCAGAGACAGCACATTCCTAGCAAAGCTCACTAGGGAACCTGACCCTCTTCCCTCAATAGAGGTCTGCCTCAGGATGTTCATATGTTTCACTAGGTGGGATAAGCAAGTTGACATTTAGGCATAACCAAGGCCAACCTGGAATTTGGCTCTTATCCCTTCCTTCATAAGCCATTGTAGACAGGCTTTTAGGAGGATGGAGGCTAAATTCTCATGGCAGTCTCCTAAGAAGCCTGGGTCACAGAACAAAATAGGCTTAAGAGATGAATGTTAAGATAAGCCCACTCCACTTTATGTAACTGCTAGTCCCATTTTTTGGGATATTAGGATGTTCTTAGTATATTTTTGTTCTAGCATTTGAATGTTCTTACTAAGATAATTATATCACAGTGATGCCAAATTGAATCACCCAAAAAGGAATCTGCTTTGACCTCTATGACTTTAAAATCTCTCCTTTAATCAAGCCTTCCCATCTCTCTCCTGAGGGCTTATCAGAAGAACTCTATTTTGTTTAACATCCAGCAGTGGAGATTAGCTGGGCTTATGTGTGAAGTTAATCAAATTTTAAAAATGGCTGAGGAGAAAATTAAAATTGGAAGTGAAATGGTACTTGGGTTGGGCTTCGATGGTCTGCCTAAGTGTTGTGTCTAATATGTTGTACATTTGTGAAGTGAATCAGGATGGTCAGAGCTGGTATTGGTGAACCTTTAAAAATTTGTAAAACCTCTTTAAACACTTGTAAGAATCTTTTTCTCTTAGAAGGATTGTATCCATAGAGTAGGTGAAGTCTACTTTGATATTGGTTTGTTTATAAATCATGGACTGGAGTATCTCACAAGTCTGAGTGCTTCCAGTACAAACAGCAAAACTATTATTTTTTTTTTTTTTCGTAGATGTGTGAGCACCCTTGAAAGATAAGAGATATAGTGTCTCCCTCTGCCTGTCCCCCTTCTGAAAAACAGCAAACGACTGGGCTCTTGTCAAAACTGAACATCTGAGCCAACAAACCTGATACTGCCAATGTGGAGTGAATCAAACAGACTCACCGCGATGCGAAGGGCCCAGCAAACCTCATTTGTCAGATGGAGCTGCTATACTCAAGGATGCAGCTGGCATAGCCCTATTTGCATCCTGGATTTAGATGAAAAGGTGGCAGCTATCTGTTTGGGGAAAAGTTTGTCCCCCATTCTACATTGTCTGAAACAAAGGGAGTGGCTTAATGGTCTCCTTGATTCTTAAAGCTAACATTTACGGTGCGTTAAAAATACTTTTACGTTACAGTTAGGCGATTCCTCTAAGTGCCTTTTGCCTCTTTCACTGAAGGATTGGCCAGACTGAAACCCAGTAGTGCTCAATGGGCTGCCGTGGCCACTCCATTTCAGCACCAGGCGCTCAGACCTGAAAATGGGTGTGGTTGACCTGGCCTATGGGCAAATCTCAAAGCTGTTCTCATAGCTCCAGCCAGTACCCTCTTTGTTGAGACTTGTTATATTTTTACTGACTTTTAGGCTATTGCTGATGACCTATGGTTTGGTCCATCACTTGGAAAACTACAGATTGGTTGACTAAAGATACCCTTCCTTTGGGGCTACCAACAGCGGAAATAGACTGGCTGCTGACAGAGCTGTCTGGGTCATTCTCTGATGAAGCCAGCTAGAAAAAAGCTGTTGTCCAGGCCGACACCACCCAGATTGCCATCGTTGTGGCCTGGATCCATCGTTGTCCCACATGTGACCGCACACCCACCAATATAGACAGGACACGAAGTAAAGGGCTGTGTTTCTGATGCAGAGCTACTTACTGTTCGGTGCCAGACTTATGACTCCTGCCAAGAAATAGACCTGATTGCCTTGCGGTGAAGGAGGCCACGTTGCATGGAGTGTTGTCCAGCCTGCTCCTGGCAGATTGATCATTTCGGAAGTTTGCCCCCACTCTCAGAGCTGCTGCTTGTGTGTCACTGCTGTTGCACTTTCTTCGGTTACAGCGTTGCTGTTCAGTCTGATCCGTTGACTCCAGCCACATCACTTTGGCCCTTGAAACTAAGTGGTGTCACATGTTTGGCTTTCTGAACCATTGGTATGACAATGGTATTATACCTTTTATTGCAAAAGCCGCTCAACCATGGGCTGATAGTCAAGGTATTTGATAGACTTTCCATGCTCCCTACCATCCACAGGCATCTGGAATTTTTGAGCTTTGGAAATTTTCTCTGCATTGTTCTATGTTTTCTCTGGCAGTCGTTTACCAAGCCTTCTCAGAAAGGCTTAGTAATACAGTGCTCTAGAGTTAGCTCTGAACAGTACAGTGTTTCGTCCTTTGTCAGACATCTAAGTCTTTTAATTGTTGGGTTTCAGCTCAGAGACAGTTGTTGACTAACAGCTTGAGCCTCAGACTGGGAAGGTTTCCAGAACCAGACCCAGAGAGGGAGCTGTGACAATCTGGTCCAAAAGGAGCCCTCTATCTGGTATGCTTTATTATTGATGTTGAAGCTGGAAAATCAATATTTCAGCTGATTTATTATCTTTAATTTTCTTTATATTTTCCACTAGAGCCCAAAATATGTAAAAACGTTCTTTGCTATTTTATTTTAATGATAACTGCTTTGCCATGTACCAGTTATATGTGCCACTCTACTTTTCCTTTTTTTTATTTTAAGGACTAATTTTATTTGTTGGCTGTGGTGGATCATAGTTGCTGCATACAGGCTTTCTCTAGTTGCAGAGAGTGGGGCTCCTCTTCCTTGTAGTTACACGGGCTTCTCTGGGGTGGCTTCTCATGTTGTGGAGAACAGGCTTAGTTTCTCCGCAGAATGTGGGATCTTTCTGGACCAGGGATCAAACTGGTATCCCTTGCATTGCAAGGTGGATTCTTAACCATTAAACCACCAGAGAAGCTCCCTGCTTTTCCTGTTATATGTGTTCTAAGGCTTGCTTGCTGCTGATTGGTTGATAAAAGGCATAAAAAGATGAAGGTGTGTAGGGGAACTGTTGTGGTTTGGAATCACTGAAGGGAGCAACCGAATAAGGCTAGAAATTATGGCAGGAGGGCTTTCTACCTTGCCTCCTGGGGGCGGAAGGGAAGCTACCTTGGGATTTTCATGGGTGATATTGTCAGGCTTGGTCTATCACTCTCACTCCAGTAGTGGTTTGGAATGAAGGGAGATAGATTAGAAGCTGGAATGCTAGCCAGAGGGTTGCTGCAGTCATCCATCCAGCTTAGAGATGTGAGGATCTCAACTGGAGAGCAGTGACAGTAAAGATTGAATGGAGAATATTTAAAGATGAAATGGGCAAGTCCTGCTGATTGATTGATTGCACACAAAGATGAGTAATGGATGATGTCCAGAGTTCCAGCTGGGCGACTGGGTGGATGGCATGACACACAATGGAATAGAAAATAGAAAAGACCGTGTGTTTAGGTTTGGACAGACAGACATCCTGAACATGAAGCCTATGGAACAGGCAGAGAAAACTGCACAACAGACTGTTGAGTATTCAAGAGCAAATCTGGATAGTGGTTGCAAATTTGAGGAGCAGAAGATCCTTGCCTGAGACAGAGAGCCACTGAATGAAGATACCCCATACCGGTTCATTCTGCTGCATTGTCCCCTTGCATGATGTGTATATTTAGCAAAGAGAATTGGCGTGACCCAACACCTGTGAGACTGAATGAGGTAATTCCAAAATTATTATGAGAAATTTATATTTTAATTACAAATATAGTGAGAGATAGTAAGATGAAATTCATCTAGTGAGATGAAATTGCTGCATTGCACTGTTAGAAGCTGCAGAGAGCAATCCCCCTGGCTTTGGGGTGATGAGCCCCTGTCCAAACTGGACGAATGCATACAACACCCCATTTATTGTATATGTTCGTGAGCCTCATCATAGAACTTTAAAAACTGACAGGCTGTTAGTTGCCTCGAAGGCAAACCTGCTAAAGAAACAGGCCACCATGGTTTGGACTCTGGATGTAGAAGAAGGAAAGGAAACCTTGAGTTTTTTCCTCTCTCCTTATCCTTTAAAAATACTTCCCTTTTCTCTTTTTAAAGTGACTGCTTAATAGCTTTTGGGTAGCAACATAAAAATCACACAGATTTTAGGCCAGAATGTGGGGAAATTGTTAATTAAGTTGAGAGTTTTGTTTGCCCGTTATTAAAAAATATTGGGCCAAAATCCCAATTTCCCTCTATCTCTTTTTTATATATACTTATGCTTTTGGCAGAGTCCATGACAAAACCTCTTCCCAGTTAGGGATGGGCCAAGAGCCTTTTCTGAAGCTCCTACTAATTTGGATTAAACTGACTGATTTGAAAGTTTCACACAGAAATTCTGCCAAGAAATGTCATAAGATCCCTTGACATTTAATTCTACAGTCTTATCTTTTGGAGCAAAATAGATGAGTAAAATTTTATTTTTTGATTTTTGCCTTTGTTAGCTTGTCTTCTTAGTTTTGGAAAAAAACAGATCAAGAATCTGGAAACAACAGAATTTTGTTTTTGCCTTCAGTTTGGCTTTCTGAACCCAAAGAGAGGTCTTACATGATGGTAACTGGGTTCCTAAGGAAAAAAGGGCAACATAGTGCTGTGGAAGACATATTTCCATGAGCTGTTGAGTGGTCCATGAGACCCGATCCTGCAGCAGGTGATCAACCCTCCGTGAGACTCGATCCTGCCCTGGTCACCTAGTACTCCAGACCAAGGGTTAGACCTCGAAGCCAATCAAGTTGATCTCTGTATACTTAGTTGTCATTCTTGGCATTACAGCCCCCGTCCTCAATGAGCTTCAAGCCCAGGGGGCCAAAAGTCGTAGCAAATAAAGAGCTAAGTAGTCAGGTTTCCAGAGGGTAAGTCCATAGTGAGTGTAAGAGGAGCAGTTAACCCCTTTGAACAGTGTATAGTCTTAATCATGTTTCTGATCCTTTGACATGACATGTAAGATCTTGCTCACCTTGGAGAGTCTGCTCCTTCCAGGGCCAGCCAATTCTGAGAGGTAGTAAAGGACTCGCCTCTCATATGTACACGGAGCTCAGGCCTATAAACCCCTACCTCCTCTTTCAGGCTCTCATACTCTGGGCCCCTGTTTCCCCGTCATAATCACTCAAAGGCCAGGCACAGACAATAGGGACAGACCCTACACCCCAGAGCCCATGGAAACTTCAGACTAGCTAATCCCAAGCCTCCTCACCCTGCTTCTCCGTTTGTTCCTGCAGGAATCCCCATAAAGGAAACCTTTTATTTATTTATTTATAAATAAAAACCTTTATTTATAAAGGCTCTTACCCACATTTTTCCCCTATCTCCCCTCTTGCCTCCTGACAAATCTGTGTGCACCGGCTTGGCAAGGCATGCCCTCTTTTGGGATCTTTGATGAACAAACTCTCTTTTCATTGGCAATGGTATTCTGACCTGTTGGTCTCAGCAAACCTGAATAATCAGGAAATATACATTTTCAAACACAAACAGTGGGAGAGGATTGGGAGAGGATTGGGTCCAGGAGCACTTTTGAGAGAGGCTGACATCTAAGCTGTTTGTCAACAAAGTTGACCTCTTTGTTGTTTGACAACAAAGGTCCGTCTAGTCAGGGCTATGGTTTTTCCAGTAGTCACGTATGGATGTGAGAGTTGGGCTGTGAAGAAAGCTAAGCGCTGAAGAATTGATGCTTTTGAACTGTGGTGTTGGAGAAGACTCTTGAGAGTCCCTTGGACTGCAAGGAGATCCAACCAGTCCATTCTGAAGGAGATCAACCCTGGGATTTCTTTGGAAGGAATGATGCTAAAGCTGAAACTCCAGTACTTTGGCCACCTCATGCGAAGAGTTGACTCATTGGAAAAGACTTTGATGCTGGGAGGGATTGGGGGCAGAAGGAGAAAGGGATGACAGAGGATGAGATGGCTGGATGGCATCACTGACTCGATGGACATGAGACTGAACTCCGGGAGCTGGTAATGGACAGGGAGGCCTGACGTGCTGCGATTCATGGGGTCGCAAAGAGTTGGACACGACTGAGCGACTGAACTGAACTGACATCTAAGTAGACTGAAGAAGCAGCTGTGAAATTGCCAGCTGACGTCAGGTTGTGTGAGGGCGAGCAGGGGATTCCAGGCATCTGGAAAAGCACACTTGGATAGCAGTTCAAGTAGCTTGGATACTTGGAGCTCAACTACAAGTGTTGGATGAATAGAAGAAATGAAGCTGGAGAGGAAACAAGGGCCAGATCATGAAGGACTTCCAACCTTGCTACAAAGTCTAGGCTTGAGGCTTGAACTGAGAGAAGCTCCCTCCCCATGAAGATCGTCCCCTTATGCCATTGTCAAGGCTCTTTAGGAAGCTGTTGCTTCTTGCAAAATGGCTCCCTGTGGCTGAGATTCTTGACTTCCTTGACAAATGTCCCATGTGATGGACTTTTGTGACTTTGCCATTGCTCTAGGGTTTGTTCTTTTCTTGGTTCTGGATCTCAGTTAATGACGTCTGAATAGGGCGAGCCTCACTGAAGCAAAGTGTTATCACCTGGGAGACTCAGTTTCTTCCATTTAGGCTCTTCTCAGGCTCCCAGTTACTCTGTGTGAGAGATTTTTCTGGCTGAATGCAGCAGAAACCTCTCTGACCTTGACTGACAGATACTTGCTCCTGAGCCAAGAAACAGTCTTGAGTTGGCCTCCTGCATTGAGGGAGATGATTTTTATTGGTTTCACTCTTCACACAGTGCTGACGGTGTAAGCTTGCAGAAGAGCAAGCTGACGAAAATAAAGACTCTGAGTTGCCAGCTCGTGTTTGTCCTTATTTCCAAGGACAAACACAAACTCTGTCTCCAGGAGCTGCATCTCTACTCCAAGACAAATGAGCTGTTGAAGTGTCATGATTTTGAAATCCTAGCAAATAGATTTCAAAAGAATATTTTACTGATCAACCTCAAGAAAGCTGTCATAAATAAAAAACAGTTTGTGATTCAAATACTGTTGCTTGTTTCAGAGATTTGCCTTGGGGTTCATTGTTCTTACATCTCAGAACCCTGAGCACTTCTCCTTGAAGTAGGCTACCAAGAACATCCAGTTTTGTTGTTGTTTTTTGAATCATATATTCTGATGACTCTTTAAAAGCTCATAAATAATGAGGATGAGAAGGAAGGCAGGATGAAATCCTCAGAGCCCTTGTTTATCATCCTTTCCTCTCCAGCCCCCTCCATTATTTCCTTCTTGCTTCTCCTTCAGCATTTACTGCATACCCAATGTATACCAACCACCTTGGACAGAAAGATGATAAAAAATGTGTTTCTCAGACAAAGAAGCTATACATAGTCTTCTTTGGTTAAGGTGATTTTTGTTAAACTATTAAAAATAATATTCTGAGTTTCGAAGTCTGTTACTTAAAAAAACAAGCAAAAATATCAGACAGAACACAGATTATGCCACTTTCAATATACTGCTCTTTTGCTGAGAGACTAGTGAGGTTGAGAATGGTGGGGAGGTAGGCTGGGGATATGTGTGTGTGTGCTAAGTCGCTTCAGTCATGCCCAACTCTTTGCAACCCTATGGACCATAGCCTGCCAGGACGGAGGTTCCTCTGTCCATGGAATTCTTCAGGCAAGAATACTGGAGTGGGTTCCATACCCTTCCCCAGGGGATCCTCCCAACCAACGAGTGGAACCTATGTCTCTTATGTCTCCTGCATTGGCAGCCGGGTTCTTTACCACTAGCGCCACCTGGGAAGTCCCCTTTAAACAAGCTGCTGCTGCTGCTAAGTCGCTTCAGTCGTGACCGACTCAGTGCGACCCCAAAGACGGCAGCCCACCAGGCTCCCCCATCCCTGGGATTCTCCAGGCAAGAATACTGGAGCGGGTTGCCATTTCCTTTTCCAATGCATGAAAGTGAAAAGTGAAGGTGAAGTCCCTCAGTCGTGTCCGACTCTTAGCGACCCCATGGACTGCAGCCTACCAGGCTCCTCCATCCATGGGATTTTCCAGGCAAGAGTACTGGAGTGGGGTGCCATTGCCTTCTCCTTAAACAAGCTAGGAGAGTCTAAATGTGAGGCCATCATTGCATCACACACAAGGGTCAATCAATGGCGAGAACCAAGTGTGACTGATGCTTTCTTGTCCGCTCTAGGAAGGTTCTTCCAGCCAGATGGTGTTTGGGCCAATAGAATGAGACTGAGTCCCTAAAACCGAGGACAGTTTTAGTCTGATCAGAGAACGGAGAGGTGAGAGTTCACACTCTATGGCCCATGCCCTCCCTGACAAATTGTGCTCCCGGCTGCTTTATAGGGTCTTCATGGGGGCAGCGGGGAGCAGAGCTCCCACGGGTGGGCCTGCGAGCCGGGGCAGCCAGGTTGCTGGGGCTCCAGGTCCCAGCGGGGCGTGGGGTGGGCGTGGTCTCTGTACGCAGCCCGCCGCCATCTTGAATCCTGCCCTTCTTTTCAAAGCTGGGGTGTTGGCCCAGCAGCTTCTTGCCAGGAGCACCAGGGCAAGGCCTCTGCCTGCGGCATCTTGCGAGCAGGTGAAACCAGACTAAGCACAAAGGAAAAGGAAAAACGAAAGGTTAGGCTTTATTTTATTACCCAGATTCTATGTTTACTTCCCAGGAATTATTCATGGGCTTTGCTGACAACAAAAGGACCTGAAGTTACCAGGTCCGTCACACACCCGTCAGGACAGCTCTGCTTTCACCTGAGTCTGTTTCTGTCACTGTTAACTTAAAAATAATAACGTTTACTTCTCTATCTCCCTTGGAATGAAGGTATATTGAGATGATATGTATGAATGCGTTTGGAAGGGTTCCGTAAGGAAGAGAAAACCCAGAGCCTAACGCTAAACCCATCAGGCGTGTTTGTCACAAGAAAGGGTCGAATCCTCTGGGCTGTCGTCCAAGAAACTTTTCACGTGACATCAAAGCTTGCAAGGAAGAACTCGGAGCGGTTTGGGGGCTCAGTAGGGGAAGGTAAAGGATAGATTTATTTCCTGTCCGTTTTCAGATCCTTTCTTGAGTCCTCCTGTGACCTAGTGGAGGCACGTCCTCTTCTGGGTGCATGACTAAGCAAAGAATGCGACTCCTTTTTTTCTTTTTTTTTAAGTTATATTTATTTTAAATTGATTGATGATTGCTTTACAATATTGGTTTGATTTTGTCATACATCAACATGAATTTGTAGCTGCCTGATCGGCCGCCTTTGGGGTCAGCTGAGGCTTATTTCCTGAGCTGCTTGATTCCTTTCTGACTTGTCAGGTGGTTTCCAACAAAGAAAAGATCTAGTCAAGGTTACGTGGAAAACCATGGGAGTCTGAGAAACAAGACAGACTGCTGGAGGGCTGTGTCTTCAGGATGGACATCACCATCCTCCCTGAGGCAAAGCTTGCCCGTGTACTGCACTGGGGAGGAAGCTGTACTTTGAGAAGGAATGAGGACTCTCTGTGCAGTTGAATATGCATGTGTGAAGAGGACCTGGCCTGATAGCTGAGGACTGGAGCCCTTGTTTATCGACAGGAGATAGGAAGCGGGGAGGGAGATAAGGTGAGCTTTGACATGTGTATGCCTGCACCTGACCCCAGAAAGGCTGTGTCTAGGGCAGATAGCAGCTCTGGTCTGCGGTCCACTAAGTCTTGTGTGGTGACAAATAAGAGAGCCCTCAGTTAAACGCACAAGCCCTGTGTCCTCTGGTCAGTGAACTCTGGCGCAGTTTTATCAGAGGAACCCTCATCTTATGCCCTTCCTAGACTTCTTCATTTTTTTTTTAAGAGACTATTACAGACTCAATGAATGATAAACTTGTTTTGAATCAATTCATTTTCCAACGGGAAGCAGCCTAAACAAAGCCCAGGTTGCCTGGGAGAATGTCTGAGGTTGCAAGTCTTTCTTTACTGCCTCCTTGCTCCTTCTTCCTCCTCTCCATTCCTCTGTGGCAGAAAATAAGTGGTACTCCACAGACAACTAACTGGTGGTCTCAGTGGTCTGTGTCTTGATTTTCTGATGCTGGGAGTTGAAGTCTTAAGCATTAAGTTTTCTTTGAAGTTACTGTAAATTATATGTCTGGCTGGAGACAGTTTCTATTCCTTACTCTATTAGGGGCTCCCTGGAGAAGTTGAGAGTCCCTACTGATTGGAAGGGATTGGTGGTCAGTATTGAATCAGGACTCTGCGCACTATAATTCAGGAGAAGTCATAGCCACCAAAGAACCAAATAGGCTTGGTTAAGCAAGTTGCTTAAAGGAGCTTTGTAATGGGTTTAATAATAATTAGAGTAGTTAAAATGCTTCTATCCAGGCAGCAATTAGTCTTCAGGAAAAACACAGACAATATGTCATTTACCCCATTGTCTTCAGTCAGTCGAACCCACCCTCTGTATCTGAGAGGGTTTTAGCTTTTTGACAGCAATGGAACTCAAGACACATAGGTCAAGCCCTAGTGGCCTAAGAGATTACCCCCTTGTGGCTCTGGTTGTCTTCAAAGTCTCTGCCAGAGCATCTTTGCTAAAAGGCAGATGGGGACTGAGAGGCTTAGCAGCGCAGCTCCATCTCCCCAATATTATTTCAAAAGGATAAGGTCAATGCAGATGATGGAGCTGGATAGATTTTTGTCATTGGCACCTCAGATGGATATAGGAGGCTATGTTGGTTCTTGAGATTATTCCTTTATGTACCTCTAGAGGTACTGGTTCCTTGTACCTCTGGTTTCTGTCAGCCCCACTGTATCTCACTATTGATGGCCAAAGATGTGGTGGGTAAAAGCTCCTCTGTAAGTTGGATTAGTTACTAGATTTCTAAGTTTCTCTTCAATTCTAAAATTCTGGACCCAGAATGATCCAAGAGGTGGTATTAATCCAAGCTAATTGTATATCACACCATTTAGGATGTTCCTCCCTATTCTCTCAATGTATTTTGGACCAAAGATCATGTGGCTAAAATGAGGTCTTGTAAACAGACCCAAAACATGAGTAGTAGGAAAAACATTGCATAGAAGGCAGAGGATCGGCATGAGGAAATTCAGTAAGCTGCAGTACTGATGATAATAATTACTAGTATATACCAAATATTTAATAGGTGGACATTGTGATAAGTGCTTTTTATGGAATATTTCATCTTCATGGTCATTCTATGGCATTGGAATTATATCTGTTTTATGGGTGAGGAAACTGAAATTCACAGAGACTTAATGAAGTGAGTGGTTTAATGGTAATGACGTTAGAGGTGGGATTTGAACCTGCATCTGACTGATGAGGTCTGTACTTTTGATTATTGCAGTCTACCAATAGCTCGTCTTCTATAGACTGTAGGTTTCTCCAGGATAAGGCCTCTGGCCCATTTCTCTTGGATTTCTGAATACCTAATCATAATGTGGTTATACAGAATTATATCTTTTTCTCAAGGAAGTATAAGGCCTCCATTGACAAAACTGCACATTGCCATGTCCAAAGACAGCTCTGGAAAGATATTCAAAAAATTCATCTGAAGGAAAGGAAGGAAAAAAGTCATGGTCAATGGAGATATGGGTGAGAACTGCTACTGTTGGCCAGGATGTCTTCACAAGCCCTTTGCTCACCAGCATTCTAGTGAAAATGAATGGACAAAGACCATCAAGACCCAGAGAAAGATTATATAAACTCTGTGGATATATTTCAAATGTATTATCACTTTTACTCTTTGTGAGCAGGTTCTGTTTTTAATTTCCTGTCTTCATGCTTTAGAACCAACCTAGACCTGGTTGCATGATTTTTTTTAAAAATTATTATATTTCTTAAATTCAGAACCTTAGGTTAAGAACTCAAATTTAAAAATTAAGGAATTGTCTTCCCTTTAGGGTTAGCCACTCTGTTACCTACAAGCTCTAAAAATAATGCCTCGCCTCTGAACCTGACATCTGCTCTTTCTGTTCTGCTTTTATCTTATCTCCGGCTCTCCAGCTCAAGCTGTCCACCAAGGGAAGTGAGCTGCCAGAGGGGGTGTGTGCGGTGCCCTCACTCTCCTTCAGGCAAGGAAGGCCGAGTGTGCTACAAGAACACTGTTGACTCTGTCTCGACAGAGAGAATGGGCTATTCAGTTCACGTTCCGTCACTCAGTGGGTCTGTGACAAGGTGCAGATAAAAGCCCCTCACTGCATCCAGAGGGTCTGGGCTGGCCCTGCTCACAGGATGTGGCCAGTCACTGCCAGAGGTGAGGACAGGGCCTGGGCTCTGTCCAGCAGGCACACAAGAGATTCTTTCAAAGTTGCCCTTTTTGTCTTTTGATGGAGAAATGAATCCCCCCAACTCTGTTGACAGACAATGCTCCCGTTTTAAAGGCTGGTGGTAAGTCAGTATATTAGATTTCCGGGTCGAGCAGCATTGTGAAAATGCAACATAAACCACTTGTGGTCTACTTTTGGGTCAGAAGACAAAAGCACTGGGCAGTTTCTGTGCTCATAGAAAGGGGATCATTTGGTGTCTTAGTTTGTTTGGGCTCCTGTAACAGAATACCATTGACTGGGGAGCTTATAAACAACAGAAATTGATTTCTCATAATTCAGGAGGGTGGGGAGTCCAAGATCAAAGTGCTGGCAGATTTGGTGTCTGGTGAGAGCCTGCTTCTTGGTTCCTTTTTTTTTTTTAGTTTACAATATTGTATTGGTTTTGCCATACATCAACATGAATCCGCCACAGGTGTACACATGTTCCTCATCCTGAAACCCCCCTCCCTCCTCCCTCCCTGTACCATCCCTCTGGGTCATCCCAGTGCACCAGCCCCAAGCATCCTGTATCCTGCATTGAACCTGGACTGGTGATTAGTTTCTTATATATATTTTACATGTTTCAATGCCATTCTCCCAAATCATCCCACCCCCTCCTTCTCCCACAGAGTCCAAAAGACTGTTCTATACATATGTGTCTCTTTTGCTGTCTCTCATACAGGTTTATCGTTACCATCTTTCTAAATTCCATATATATGCATTAGTATACTGTTTTGGTGTTTTTCTTTCTGGCTTACTTCACTCTGTATAATAGGCTCCAGTTTCATCCATCTCATTAGAACTGATTCAAATGTATTCTTTTTAATGGCTGAGTAATATTCCATTGTGCTTCTTGGTTCTTGAGTAGTGATATTCTCACTGTTAACTCACATGGCAGAAGGGGCATGGGAACTCTCTCGGGTCTCTCTTTTGTAAGGGTGCTAATTCCATTTGTGAGGCTCCATCCTCATGACCTAAATACCTCCCAAGGGCCCCACCTGCTAATATTACCTCTTGGGGGCTAGGATTTCAACAAATGAATTTAGGAGGGACACAGACATTCAGCCCATTGCACTTGTGTAAATGAAATCCATAAGACTTATGTTCATGGGTAGTTTCAATCTCCTTCTCCACCGTATCTTTCTAAAAGTTGCCAGAGATGAGTAGTCTCTTGTGATCTGAAAGTGCTGGTGAATCTTGCAGCCCCTGCATGAAGGACGATGGGATGTGAGAGGAGAATCATGGCCACAGGAGAGGCTCAACTCTCTGGTACTTTGCAGTTACCCCCCAGAGCTTGTTAGAAAGTCAGGCCCCAAGTCAGAATTGCTGAACCAGAATCTGCATCTTACCAGTATCTCCAAGTGATTTATATGGACATTAAAATTGAATAAGTACTCTCTGAACTCAAAACAAGTTCCATTAATATCACATAAGTTACAACTGTCGTCTAAGAGCAGAGAAGAAAAACAACGAAAGTCATTCACATAGTTCTTAAACTTTTGTTATCAAGGTTAATTATTTGTTTCTTTAAACTAAAATGGTTGACTCTCTCCAAAACCATTTATTGCGCATCAGTAAATCATAGCCTTCTTTTGTTTTTCCCTCCACATGCTTCACAATCCTCACAATAAACCAAGGTCAGTTCTTTCAGCCACTGATGTCTGTAACCAGTTCAGTGTGATATTTGAATTTATTGGTGTCCTTCTTTGCCACCAATAGCCAGTGTATAGCCATCACTGTGAGATTACAGTGAATAACAGTATGAACAGCTGTTGGTCTTCCATGCCCAGGTGCCCATTTTCCCTTAATTTCATAATAGCATCTTCCTCATCAGAGGCCTCTAGGTGGATGGGGCTGTCAAACAAGGTCCCCTCCCCTTTCCCCAGTGGCCAAATGGGTTGGCAGGTAACTAAAGGGACCAATCTGTGAGGCTGAAGCTCATTTGTTCTAAGAGCTGAAAGGACCATTCCTGCCTACATTCTGGGGCTTCAGAATTATCATTCTGTCTAAGGCTGGCTGTTTGACTTTCTATTCTGTTCTATTTCATGCTCTTTTAATACAGTCCATTTTTATTTGCCCAAAATAGCCAGAGTTCCTTTCTGTTGATTCAAGTCAAATAACATCGGCTGAGCAAAGGAGTCTAAATACGGTTCACACTGTGAAAAACTTAATTTCATTTTTAATGAGGAGATAAGGATCTTATGAATCACAACTTTCCACTTTGTTTCATTGACTGGATTGTGTTCTCTAGCCAGATGTGAAAGATGTTAAGTTTGTTCAAATGTTATTTATAACATTTATCCTGTACCTTGTTGTAGTTTATTATATATTAGTATGTCCTTGCAAAGTCTAATACTGAAAAATAATCACTAGGATACAGCTACTTGATACATTCATGGTGACTTCAACCTTAAGCACAGAGTGGTTTTTAGTTTTCAAACTTTTTAAAAAATTTTGTTTACTTTTTATTGAAGGATAATTTCTTTAGAGAATTTTGTTGTATTCTGTCAAACCTCAACATGAATCAGCCATAGGTATGCATATATTCCCTCCCTTTTGAACCTCCCTACCATCTCTCATATCTTTGGTTTTTAGGTGCTCTAAGTGAGTTACATCCTAAGTGAGTTAAAATAACCCCAGGAAAAGAAAGAACACATGTTTAACATATTAATCTATTATAAAGAAAATAATATCAGTACAGATCCATCCACTTAACGACCATCAAAGGATGTAAATTAGTGGACACATTTCAGTTTTATCTATTCATAGAGCTGCATAAAAATTCACACAGTTTCCTCACAAATGTATTCCTTTTTTAAAAAGGCATAAAATTGATTAACAATGTTGTGATAGTTCCAGGTGGATAGTAAAGGGATTCAGCTATATATATACATACATCTGTTCTTCAAATTCTTTTCCCATTTGAATTGTTACATGATATTGAGAGCCGGACATCCTGGAATGCGAAGTCAAGTGGGCCTTAGGAAGCATCACTATGAACAAAGCTAGTGGAGGTGATGGAATTCCAGTGGAGCTATTTCAAATCCAGAAGATGATGCTTGAAAGTGTTGCACTCAATCTGCCAGCAAATCTGGAAAACTCAGCAGTGGCCAGAGGACTGGAAAAGGTCCGTTTTCATTCCAATTCCAAAGAAAGGCCATGCCAAAGAATGATCAAACTACCACACAATTGCACTCATCTCACAAGCTACTCAAGTAATACTCAAAATTCTTCAAGCCAGACTTCAACAGTACGTGAACTGTGAACTTCCAAATGTTCAAGCTGGATTTAGAAAAGACAGAGAAACCAGAGATCAAATTGCCAGCATCCACTGGATCATTGAAAAAAGAGTTCCAGAAAAACATCTACTTCTGCTTTATTGGCTATACCAAAGCCTTTGATTGTGTGGACTACAACAAACTGTGGAAAATTCTTAAAGAGATGGGAATACCAGACCATCTGACCTACCTCTTGAGAAATCTGTATGCAGGTCAGGAAGTAACAGTTAGAACTGGACATGGAACAACAGACTGGTTCCAAATTGGGAAAGGAATACGTCAAGGCTGTATATTGTCACCCTGCTTATTTAACTTATATGCAGAGTGTATCATGAGAAACACTGGGCTGGATAAAGCACAAGCTGGAATCAAAATATCCAGGAGAAATATCAATAACCTCTGATATGCAGATGACAACACCCTTATGGCAGAAAGTGAAGAACTGGAGAGCCTCTTGATGAAAGTGAAAGAAGAGAGTGAAAAAGTTGGCTTAAAACTCAACATTCAGGAAACTAAGATTATGGCAACCAGTCCCATCACTTCATGGCAAATAGATGAGCAAACAGTGGAAACAGTGGATACTTAATTTTGGGGGACTCCAAAATCACTGCAGATGATGACTGCAGCCATGAAATTAAGAGACACTTGCCCCTTAGAAGAAAAGCTAAGACCAACCTAGACAGCATATTAAAAAGCAGAGAGATTATTTTGCCAACAAAGTTCTATCTAGTCAAAACTATGGTTTTTCCAGTAGTCCTGTATGGATGTGAGAGTTGGACTATTGTGCTGTGGTGTCAGAGAAGATCTTGAGAGTCCCTTGGACTTCAAGGAGATCCAACCAGTCCATCCTAAAGGAAATCAGTCCTGAATATTCATCGGAAGGACTAATGCTGAAGCTGAAACTCCAATAGTTTGGCCACCTGGTGCGAAGAACTGACTCATTTGAAAAGACCCTGATGCTGGGAAAAATTGAAGGAAGGAGGAGAAAGCGGTGACAGAGGATGAGATGGTTGGATGGCATCATTGACTCAATGGACATGAGTTTGAGTAGACTCCGGGAGTTGGTGGTGGACAGGGAAGCCTGGCGTGCTGTAGTCCATGGGGCCACAAGAGGTTGAACATGACTGAGTGACTAAACTGAACTGAACTGATAATATTGAGCAAGTTCCTTGTGCTATACAGTAGGTCCTTGTTTGGTATCCATTTTAAATATAGCAGTGTGTACTTGTCAATCCCAAACTCCCTTATTATCCCTCCCCCCTCCTGTAGTAACTATGTTTGTTTTCTAAGACTGTGAATGTTTCTATTTTGTAAACAGTTTCATTTATAGTTTCTTTTTAGATACTGTATGCAAATGATATCATATGATATTTCTCTTTCTCTGTCTGACTGACTTCACTTAGCATGCCAGTCTCTAGGTCCATCCATGTTGCTGCAAATGGCATTATTTTATTCTTTTTAATTGTAGAGTATTATTTCATACTCCTCTGTCAGTGGACATTTAATTTGCTTCCATGTCTTGGCTCATGTAAATAGTGCTGCAGTGAACATTGAGGGTGGGGGTGGATTACAAATGTATTTCTAAATTTTATTAGTGAATACAAAGAACTGAAGGTGATAGAAATGAATCAAATGAATAAATGAAACTGACTTATAAAAAATCAATTGACTCAAGTCTAGAGGATAACTAACATGAAGTTACTTATTTTTTTAAATGCCTTTAGAAAAAAATGGAAACAGATCCTGGTGAAACATTTTTTAATTTAATGTCCTAAATAAATAATCTATACTCATCAGCCATTGAAAAATATTTTAGATTAATATTTTTGGACTTATGTTCATAACAGAGAAATGATAAAAGAGTATATACTTTGTGATTGTATTTTATATAATCTGTTGTTTGTAATAAGAGTGTCTTATAGTGGTTATCTCTGAGTAGTTTTATTTTGTTGATTTCTTTTATGTTTCTTTAATTAGGTATATTTTCTGATTTTTCTATACAAACATGTTTTGCTTTTATAGCATGAACATTGGAAAGGTTATTTTTAGTTAAAAATAAATTAGAGATTCGGTGGACTTCGTGTGTAAATTAATATAGGGATATATGACAAGGATTAGATATCTAGACTAAACCTTAAACTATATAGGAATTACATAAAAATACTAAATTTCCCTGAGAATGTGGGAAAATCTTACTTTAGCTTTTATTTTTAATTAACTAAATTCAGTAGAGCTTAAAATATTTCTGCAACTGTTCAGATTTTGCAAAAACATCCTGCTATTGGGGATAAAAAAAGGGGATAAATTTGTTTTAGAACAGACATTTCTATTTCCTAGACCACAGATTCTCAAATGCTAATATGAATCCCCTGGGGATCTTGTGAAAATGTAGATGGCCTGTAGTGAGGCCAGAGATTTTGTGTTTTCCATTCTGCTTCCAGGTGGAGTCCAATGTTGCCAGTCTGTGTGTGGCCGTGCTTCAAGTGTCAAGACTCTCTAGACCAAAGGCCATTCTTTTTTCTTTTTTTTGGCCCTGCCATCCAGCTTGTGTGGTCTTAGTTCCTTGACCAGAGATTGAACCTGTGCCCTGGGCAATGTAAGTGTGGGATCCTAACCACTGGACCACCAGGGAATTCCCCAAAGTTGTCACTCTTACTGATGTTAGAAATCATTCCAAGCCAATGAAAAACAAACAATCACTGAGCAAAAGCTTTTGCAGTCCAGGGCAGGACGCTGGGAGGATTTGAGCCTTTTGGGTCTGGGACTCGAAGGTTTCATCATCGTGGAACTGAGATCAGAGTTCTAGGAGTATGAGTGAAGTATGAGGTGATGTGGAATGTTGAGAGGCTAAGCAACTCCATTCAAAGTTTTATGTTATAGACTTTCTTGGCAGTCCAGTGGTTAAGACCCTGCCTTCTAATTCAGGGGGTACGAATTCAATCGCTGGTTGGGAACTAAGATCCCACATGCCACAGCGTGTGGCCAAAAAGGTTAAAAAAGGAAAAACAGGAGAAAAAACTTAACTTTTAAACTAATTGCTGTTTTGTAAAATATATCAAATATAGTAAGATGCATAAAACATAAATATATTGCTCAATAAATTATCACTGACACTTGTGACTCATGTAACCGTCACTTAAATCAAGAAAGAGAATATTGCCCAAACTGGAAGGCATCTGTGTGTGACTTTCCCAACACAGCCACTCTGGTGTCTGCTAATGGAATCCTGACTTTCAGATAAGCACTTTATTGCTTACCTTAGAGTTTTACCACATAAGAGTTCATCTTCAGACATCATAGTTTAATAGCTTTTTTCGCTCAATAATTCTGTAAGATTCATCTATAATATATACTGTTATATCTAGCTGAAGTTTGTTCATCTTCTTTGTTGTGTGAATATATTATAGTTTACAGTATTTATCAGTTCTAGTGATAATGGACATTTGAGTTATTTATAGATTCTGGCATTCATGGATAATGCTGCTGCCAAAATATGGTATGTGTACCAGGAGACACATTTATATGACTCCTGGTAAACACATACATGCATTTGGTTGAAATGGTATGGACCTAACAGAAGCAGAAGATATTAAGAAGTGGCAAGAATACACAGAAGAACTATACCAAAAAGATCTACATGACCCAGATAATCACGATGGTATGATCACCAGCCTAGAGCCAGACATCCTGGAGTACGAAGTCAAGTGGGCCTTAGGAAGCATCACTATGAACAAAGCTAGTGGAGGTGATGGAATTCCAGTGGAGCTATTTCAAATCCAGAAGATGATGCTGTGAAAGTGTTGTACTCAATATGCCAGCAAATCTGGAAAACTCAGCAGTGGCCAAAGGACTGGAAAAGGTCAGTTTTCATCCAATCCCAAAGAAAGGCCATGCCAAAGAATGCTCAAACTACCGCACAATTGCACTCATTTCACAGGCTACTCAAGTAATGCTCAAAATTCTCCAAGCAAGGCTTAAACAGTATGTGGACTGTGAACTTCCAGATGTTCAAGCTGAATTTAGGAAAGGCAGAGGAATCAGAGATCAAATTGCCAACATCCACTGAATCATTGAAAAAGCAAGAGAGTTACAGAAAAACATCTACTTCTGCTTTATTGACTATGCCAAAGCCTTTGACTGTGTGGACTACAATAAACTGTAGAAAATTCTGAAAGGGGAATACCAGATCACCTGCCTCTTGAGAAATCTGTATGCAGGTCAGGAAGCAACAGTTAGAACTGGACATGGAACAAAGACTGATTCCAAATTGGGAAAGGAGTATGTGAAGGCTGTATATTGTCACCCTGCTTATTTAACTTATATGCAGAGTACATCATGAGAAACACTGGGCTGGATGAAGCACAAGCTGGAATCAAGATTGCTGGGAGAAATATCAATAATCTCAGATATGCAGATGACACCACCCTTATGGCAGAAAGTGAAGAGGAGCTAAAAAGCCTCTTGACGAAAATGAAAGAGAAGAATGAAAAAGTTGGCTTAAAGCTCAACATTCAGAAATTGAAGATCATGGCATCTGGCCCCATCACTTCATGGGATATAGATGGGGAAACAGTGGAAACAGTGTCAGACTTTATTTTGGGGGGCTCCAAAATCACTGCAGATGGTGACTGCAGCCATGAAATTAAAAGATGCTTACTCCTTGGAAGGAAAGTTAAGACTAACCTAGATAGCATATTGAAAAGCAGAGACATTACTTTGCCAACAAAGGTCCGTCTAGTCAAGGCTATGGTTTTTCCAGTGGTCATGCATGGATGTGAGAGTTGGACTGTGAAGAAGGCAGAGTGCAGGAAGCAACAGTTAGAACTGGACATGGAACAAAGACTGATTCCAAATTGGGAAAGGAGTATGTGAAGGCTGTATATTGTCACCCTGCTTATTTAACTTATATGCAGAGTACATCATGAGAAACACTGGGCTGGATGAAGCACAAGCTGGAATCAAGATTGCTGGGAGAAATATCAATAACCTCAGATATGCAGATGACACCACCCTTCTGGCAGAAAGCAAAGAAGAACTGAAGAGCCTCTCGATGAAAGTGAAGGAGGAGAGTGAAAAACTTGGCTTAAACTCAACATTCAGGAAACTAAGATCATGGCACCTGGTCCCATCACTTCATGGCAAATAGATGGGGAAACAGTGGAAACAGTGAGAGACTTAATTTTGGGGGTTCCAACTTATATGCAGAGTACATCATGAGAAACACTGGGCTGGAAGAAGCACAAGCTGGAATCAAGATTGCTGGGAGAAATATCAATAATCTCAGATATGCAGATGACACCACCCTTATGGCAGAAAGTGAAGAGGAGCTAAAAAGCCTCTTGACGAAAATGAAAGAGAAGAATGAAAAAGTTGGCTTAAAGCTCAACATTCAGAAATTGAAGATCATGGCATCTGGCCCCATCACTTCATGGGATATAGATGGGGAAACAGTGGAAACAGTGTCAGACTTTATTTTGGGGGGCTCCAAAATCACTGCAGATGGTGACTGCAGCCATGAAATTAAAAGATGCTTACTCCTTGGAAGGAAAGTTAAGACTAACCTAGATAGCATATTGAAAAGCAGAGACATTACTTTGCCAACAAAGGTCCGTCTAGTCAAGGCTATGGTTTTTCCAGTGGTCATGCATGGATGTGAGAGTTGGACTGTGAAGAAGGCAGAGTGCCGAAGAACTGATGCTTTTGAACTGTGGTGTTGAAGAAGACTCTTGAGAGTCCCTTGGACTGCAAGGAGATCCAGCCAGTCCATTCTGAAGGAGATCAGCCCCGGGATTTCTTTGGAAGGAATGATGCTAAGGCTGAAACTCCAGTACTTTGGCTACCTCATGTGAAGAGTTGACTCATTGGAAAAGACTCTGATGCTAGGAAGGATTTGGGGCAGGAGGAGAAGGGGACGACAGAGGATGAGATGGCTGGATGGCATCACCGACTCGATGGACGTGAGTCTGAGTGAACTCCAGGAGTTGATGATGGACAGGGAGGCCTGACATGCTGTGATTCATGGGGTCGCAGAGAGTCGGATATGACTGAGTGACTGAACTAACTGAAAATCATTGCAGATGGTGACTGCAGCCATAAAATTCAAAGATGCTTACTCCTTGGAAGAAAAGTTATGACCAATCTCAACAGCATTTTAAAAAGCAGAGACATTACTTTGCCAGCAAAGTTCTATCTAGTCAAAGCTATGGTTTTTCCAGTAGTCAAGTATGGATGTGAGAGTTGGACTGTAAAGAAAGCTGAGCGCCAAAGAATTGATGCTTTTGAGCTGTGGTGTCGGAGAAGATTCTTGAAAGTCCCTTGGACTACAAGGAGATCCAACCAGTCCATGTTAAAGGAAATCAGTCCTGAATATTCATTGAAAGAACTGATGCTGAAGCTGAAACTCCAATACTTTGGCCACCTCATGTGAAGAACTGACTCTTCAATTGACCGTGATGCTGGGAAAGATTGAAGGTGGGAGGAGAAGAGGACGACAGAGGATAAGATGGTTGAATGGCATCACTGACTCAATGGACATGAGTTTGAGTAGGCTCTAAGCGTTGGTGATGGAGAGAGAGGCCTGGCTTGCTTCCGTCCCTGGGGTTGCAAAGAGTTGGGCATGCCTGAGCGACTGAACTGAACTGATACCTTGGAGCTGGGGTTTCCCAATCCTCCTGCAAATACAAGTGATATAAGAAACATGGGTTTGATCCCTGGGTTGGGAGGATCTCCTGGAGGAGGGCATAGCAATCCATGCCAATATTCTTGCGTGGAGAACTCCATGGACAGAGAGGCCTGGTGGGCTATAATCCATATGGTCACACAGACTCAGACGTGGCTGGACTGACTTAGAATGCACATGTACCTTGGAGTTAATATGCTAGTTACACTGTATGCATGTTTTCAATTTTAACAGATTATGTCAGTTTATTTTCCCAAGTGATTATATCAATTCACTTTCTCACTAGAAGTGATTAACAACTTAATTGTTCTACATTCTCCCCAGTACAATCTTTTTAATTTTAGTCATTTTGATAAGTATGTACTAATTGTGCTATATATTACTTTTCATGATAGTTTTGCTAGATAGAATTCACATGCCACACAATTTATGCATTTCTTGAGTGAACAATGGTTTTTAGAATATTCACAGAATTGTGTAAGTATCACTTATTGTTTGTCATTTCTATTTTCCTGATTTCTAGTATTGTAGATGAGCGCTTCTTCACATGTTTATAGGTCATTTGGATTTCAGCTGTGATGGGTCTAGGTCTATGCCTCCTTTGGGGGGATTGCCCATCTTCCTTATTCAGTTGTTCCACGGGAGTTCTTAAAATATTCTCTGTCTAAACTCCTCTCAATTTGTGGCTTTTTGCTTGTTTAATATTGCTATCTCATAAACAGATATTTTCAATTTTGTTGCATATAAATTCTACAACTTTTTTGTTTATGGTGACAACTTATTGTGTCCTATTTAAGAAATACTGAATTTCTTAAGTCATAGTTAGTCTTCTATATTATCTTCTAGAAAACCTGTTGTTTTGCCTTTCACCTTTAGATCTATGATTCACTCAGATATAACTTTAGTGTATTGATGTAGCACTGTTTATTCAAAGTGCTAGAATATTCATTATTGTTATTATCATCCATTCCCCACTGCTCTTCAGAGCAACATTTGACATAAATGAAATATTCATTTATGCACAGGTCTGTATAGGCCTTTTTCTAGTAAATATTCCATTGATAAGGTTGTACATGTTTGGGCCAATATTGCCTTATCTTAATCTCTGTAACTTTAGAATATGATTTGATGTATGATATCTAGAAAAGCCAAGTCATCGTCTCTTTCCTTTTTAGCTTTTATTCAAAGGAGCATTTTGACTATTTCTTTTTTTGTAAATTAATATATTTATTTTAATTGGAGGCTAATTCAGTTCAGTTCAGTCACTCAGTCGTGTTCAACTCTTTGCGACCCCATGAATCACAGCATGTCAGGCCTCCCTGTCCATCATCAACTCCCAGAGTTCACTCAGACTCACGTCCATTGAGCTGGTGACGCTATCCAGCCATCTCATCCTCTGTTGTCCCCTTCTCCTCCTGCCCCCATCCCTCCCAGCATCAGGGTCTTTTCCAGTGAGTCAACTCTTCGCATGAGGTAGCCAAAGTACTGGAATTTCAGCTTTAGCATCATTCCTTCCAAAGAAATCCCAGGGCTGATCTCCTTCAGAATGGACTGGCTGGATCTCCTTGCAGTCCAAGGGACTCTCAAGAGTCTTCTCCAACACCACAGTTCAAAAGCATCAGTTCTTCGGCGCTCAGCCTTCTTCACAGTCCAACTCTCCCATCCATACATGACCACAGGAAAAACCATAGCCTTGACTAGACGGACTAATTACTTTACAATATTATAGTGGTTTTTGCTTCTTTGTATTTTCTTATGAATTTAAAAATCATCTTGTCACATCCCACAAAAGTGTGTATTAGAATTCTGACTGGAAGACTTTCTTCATTCTCCCTCCCCCCTCCCCATTTTTTACAAAGTGTATCCCCTAAAAATTGTTTCCTCTCACTTTGTGAATGACAGTATCCCAGGCACTACAACTATTAATATGATGGTCAAGACTGCTGTCTAGCACTGATTTCTATAGGAACCAACTTCCAGACCAGAAGCTGTGGAGTTATCCATAATTGAGAGCCATTGGAGTTCCTGACCAATAGAAAGAGACCAGACTCACTTAGGAGATGAATCAGCCTATCTGGGGATTCTTGGACACCTGAGCAGAGGATCACAGGAAAAGTCTGCCAGTTTGGAGAGGGAGAAGTTGGAGTCCCTTTAAGTTAAGGTACGAAGGTATGGGCTTGAAAGCTGGTGAAATCCAATCATTCTGATTCCTTGATAATTGAGAGAGTGATCCATAAGCATAAAACAATGCCAAGTCACAGAAGATGTTTGGTAAATGGTTATCTTTCCTCTGTTCTCTTCCTCTGACCCAACTACCTGTAAGGTTGTGCTTGAATGAATACATGACAGGACTAGGCAGCCAGGCTGCAAGTGTTAGGCAGCAAGCTAAAGCAGCAGTAAACCTGTGGTTTGGTAGTTTGTGTCAGAGGTAGGGGATTCCTTTGAGAGATGTGTTATATGTGATGCCAAAGAGACAAAGCTGTGAGCAGCCACTAAAATGCCAAATTGTTAGTGACTATACCTTTACCGTTTGTGGGAGAATTCTGAAAACATTCCTACAGCAAAAATCGTTTGAGGTTCTCAGATTTCTGCATAGTTTCTTTTTCTTAAAAGAAGCCAACTTCTTAAGAAGCTAAGTCATATCCAGTGCTTTTTGTGACCCCATGGACTACAGCCCCCAGGCCCATCTGTCCATGAGATTTCCCAGGCAAGAATACTGGAGTGGGTTGCCATTTCCTTCTCCAGAGGATCTTCCTGACTAAGAGATTGAACCCGTGTCTCCTGCATTGCAGGCAAATTCTTTACTGCTGAGCCACCAGGGAAGCCTACACTGTGCCTTACTGGCTAATTTGGTGAGAAACAGAAGGAAATGAAGTGCCAGTGAGTCAATCTTTGTGGAGTTGATGGGGCTTGAGTTAGTGAAGAATATGTGGGGGAAGTGAATGTCATTTATGGCCTTCTTATGCCATCAGTTCTGATCAGTTCTTTCCCTTCAGAACCAGTTGTCATTCTCATTGCCAGTTTTTTTGGAGTGTAGTAGTTTGCCTTTGATGGAGAAGGCAATGGCACCCCACTCCAGTACTCTTGCCTGGAAAATTCCACGGATGGAGGAGCCTGGTAGGCTGCAGTCCATGGGATCGTTAAGAGTCGGACATGACTGACCAACTTCCCTTTCACTTTTCACTTTCATGCATTGGAGAAGGAAATGGCAACCCACTCCAGTGTTCTTGCCTGGAGAATCCCAGGGACGGGGGAATCTGGTGGGCTTCCGTCTATGGGGTCGCACAGAGTCGGACACGACTGAAGCGACTTAGCAGCAGCAGCAGTTTGCCCTTGAAGGAAAAACTGGTTATCATTAATCACTGCATGAAGCTCAGTTTCTTTGGGGGGCTTCTTTTAGATACTGATAAATCTTTCTAATTAGCTGTAAAAGTCATGAAAAGTTGATGTCGTGTTTTAATCATAAGCAGTTGAGCCATTGCCATTCGTGTGATAGCCTGAATTCTTTCTTTCCTTTACCAAATTGCTTTGAATTTATGACATTTTCAGTAGATCCTCTGTAAGTCCACAGAGCTTAGGATTGCAAAATTGCATTGTTTCCAGTAACTCAATCACAGAAAAGCAAAGCAAAAAAAAAGAGAAAGCATTGACACATTGTCAGTGGTTTATTTTCCCATATGTTGCTGGGATATTAAAGATCTTTGAGATCTTTGCAGATAATTCAGTGCAGGCCTGGTTCTAAGAATAAAACCTGGCATAGTGATCAGTGAGGAAGATTTTTCTTTTTTCTCAGAAGCTAAAATGAACTGTTCTAAGAGTTGGGGCGAGGAAAATGGGATTAGAAGTCACACTACAGTTGGCCTTTAGTGTTAAGATGTAATATCAGATTTAGTTCAGAACATCATGGCCACAGCTGGAAAAATTAAGTCTCAGCTCAGGTTTTCTCTGTGTCCTGGCATATCAGTGGTTCTCATACTGCAGCATGTATCAGAATCATCTGGAGGGTTTGTCACAGCACAGATTGCCAGGCTCCAGGCCAGAGTTTCTGACTCAGTAGGTCTTTGATGGGGCCTGAGGTTTGCATGGCTGTCTTGTTCTCAGTTGATCCTGGTGCTGCTGGGCGCAGGTACCAAATTTTGAGGGTCTAATTTACAGTCCCAGCTCCATGCTATCCAGCTGTGTGATCTAAACACTTTTTAGTGTTCTGTGTCTTTTTTTTTTTTTTTTTAATCACTTGCTCCTAGTCCACTGCAGGTTTAGGAATCACTTTAAGAATGACTGTGCCATATGTAAAATAGATAGCCAGCAGGAGTTTGCTGTGTGGCTCAGGAAACTCAAACAGGTTCTGTGTATCAACCTAGAGGGGTGGGGTGGGGAGGGAGAGGGACGGGAGGTTCAAAAGGGAGGGTGTTGAGGTTTGACAGAAAACAGCAAAAATCTGTAAAGCAATTATCCTTCAGAAAAAAAAATTAATTTTAAAATAAAATTTAAAGATTTTAAAAATGGTTCACATAAAAAAATCTTTAAAAATAAAATCATATTAAAGGAAAAGAAAAAAGAATGACGTGATATATCTAATAGCACTTGCTGGGATCCCAGATGATAAAAATATTTATCTCACTGTTCTTGGGGAGTTCTGAGAATGAACTAATGATGTTCTTCAAGGTCAGGTAGACCTTGTTCTCTGTTGAACACAGAGAATAAAGCCTGATAATTACTTTCAGCACTGACATTCTGAAAACAGTTATTTCTGAAAGGCACATAACTTGTGTTCTTGTCTTTGTGTATGCCACAGCACCTGAGAGAATCTCTTAAGTTTAGTAGGTGTTCAATAGATGCTTGTTGAGCTGAAACATTGAATTTTAAATTTAAACTTGGTTGCCAATTCTGTAAGATTATAGTCTTTGAGTAGATAGAAATAATACAAATTTTGCACCCTTCATATGTGAATTAGAATTTATACATAATTGAGAGAAATTATCTGTTTTCCTCAATTTTTTAAAAGTTAAAGGTAATGACTGAACATTTGGGGCTTGGATCATAGAGGATCTTATTTGAGGAGTATTCATGTTGCCCTTACCAGGATTTCTAGGAGTAACCTTCCAGCTCTGTGTCTCTTTGGGAGGCTTTTCCCTTGTAGCCATCACTGATGGCTGGATTCTGAACATTGTTAAAAATACAGACTTTTTAAAGAAGTGAAAGTAGCAGAAAAGTAAAAGTAGCAGAAATGCTGTGAGCCCAGTTGAGCACTACACGTAAGGAGATTTGCCCACTCTGAACTCAGGAGAATGAGCACTCTTCTTGAGTCTTTACTCATGAAGATGCAGCGAGCGGTTATTGAAACCACTCTCCTATAAACTGCAGTCTGAATCACTGGACTTAGTATACTAAGTATATGTGGATAATTCCATTTCCTATTTTTAATTGTCAGGGCAAGTTCATTTCTCTGGTTAATAAGTCAAGTCCTCTAATGATGTTGGCTTCCCAGGTGGCTCAGTGATAAAGAATTTGCTGCCCATGCAAGGAGATGTAGGTTCAATGCCTGGGTTGGGAAGATCCTCTGGAGGAGGAAATGGCAACCCATTTCAGTGTTCTTGCAGAGGAAATGCCACGGACAGAGGAGTACGGTGGGCTACAGTCCACAGGTCACAAAGAGTCAGACATGACTGAACACAAAAATCCACTCTTGTTATCCATTCTTAAATGGGTACATGAATGACAAAGTTACAGCATAAACCCACTTTGGAAATAGTTCCTTGCCTAGTACTCAAAAAATTCATGTGACATGAATATAAAATAGGTTCTCTTTTATTTTCCTGTACACAGGAAAGTGAGCATCAGAAGTTGACTGTTAGGTAATAAACTAATACTTTATTATGAATATATTATTACATTCTTTTTTAGTGTCTTAGGGAGATTTTTTTCTTGGATATAAATGTCAGTGTTTTTCCTTAACTGCTGGTTTCTTTTAAACAATGTGAAATTGTTACTAACCGAGTTTCCACGCTCACAGTAGCTGTTAGACAGCTTGAACCCTATTTGTGACTAATCAGCTAATGTGCTTTTGCCTTCGTGTGTGTGTGTGTGTCCTTTTGTTATCTACTTTATAAAAAAGACTATAATTATAAAATTGTTCATGTTTATTTTAGACTAACTGGAAAACATAGAAAGGCAAAAACAACAAACCCAGAATATTTTATAGTCTTTTTCTATGCACAGGTACATCTTTCTGTTTCAACAAATTGGCATATTAGTGTGTAACTGTGTTATAAGCCATTTTTTTTCTGTAAACAGCATGTCTCTCATCACTTACTCTTAATGTATGCTATCCTTCTGTGTTTATATTTCTTTTAAACTACCTAAAATCCTTTTAGAACAGGGAAGGATACATGTGAATTAATCACAGTTAAAAAAACAAACCAGTATCTGGTGACTAGATACAGATTGATAAGGAATAATCCTGATCACATGAAAGGTGAAAAAAAAAACATTGAAATCCCCTGTAGTTTCCCTCAGCAATGGCTTTTGTGATGGGAAATGAATAGAGTATATACCCTTCATATAAGAATAGGCCACCTTTCTTATCAAAATAAATTGCCAACCTATCCTCAAGAAAACATGGTCTATAAGTGGTGTTTTCATGAAGGTGGCAGACTGGTACAACACTGAGGTTTTAACACAGCTGGGACAAAGGTTCACTGTACAGCTGGGGCTCCCACAGTTGGGGACCAGTAGGAAGCTCACTGATCCACACCGTGTTGAGCCCCAGTTTTGTTCCTCTTAGGTGCATGCTAACCTGTGGAGCCAATCAGCTTAGCCTATAGGTCACCGCTTGCCCTCTGGCTGGCTCTCTTGGGGTTCCTGACAGTCCTTGCAGGAGTAACTGCCATATCTCAGCTTCCATGTGGGCAATGCATTTTCAAACCAAGAATTCACACAACATGCGGTGAATTGTCCTTCCAAGAGATAATGCATAACTTACTTGGTCATAGAATCATGTCTTTTGAAAAGATGCCCATGGTTGCAAATGGACTCCTGAATATTCCCAGGCTGATTACATTAATAAGTAAAACAAGCCTGTCCTTCTTCCTTGCTTTGCCTCTACACCTGTGCTGTTTGCCTGAAATATCCTAAATTTGCATTTTAACCAGGCTTATCCCTAAGCTGAGGGATCTCTTCTGCCAGAAAGTCTTGTCTATACTCCTGCTGCATGTATTCCTGTGCATATGGCTTACACAGCATTTAGCATTTCTTACACCATAATTTCTCCTTATCCTGTGCCCCATTGGACTGTGAGCTCTTTAAGTCCAGGGCACAGGCTTCTTTACTTATTATAGGTGCATACTACTTGTTGAATGAATAAATGATATGAAAGTTTTTCTCAGCAAAATGGATTTCTTGGGTTAGGGATAAGTATAAGTAAGTAAGTAAAGTCACTCAGTCGTGTCCGACTCTTTGTGACCCCAGGGACTGCAGCCCACCAGGCTCCTCAGTCCACGAGATTCTCCAAGCAAGAATACTGGAGTGGGTTGCCATTTCCTTCTCCAGGGGATCTTCCGACCCAGGGATCGAACCCGGGTCTCCCACATGGGAGGCAGACACTTTAACCTCTGAGCCACCAGGGAAGTCCATAAGTATATATAAGCTAAATTAATTGAATAGTACCTATAGCTAAAATAAATGATCTAAAGGGCCATTACCAATTGGTATGTGTGGTACCAATCTGCCACCTTCAGGGAGAGAAAAGATATTAGAGCCTAGGAATTAATCACTTTTTTTTTTGCTGTTGGATCCCTGGAATATTTTCTTTTTTTCTACACTGCATCCAACATGGCAACTTCTTAATTTCTTATTTCAATGAACCTAGATAAATAGGAAGTTAATTAGGCAGAATCCCTAAATTAACTGGATCCTACCTGTACTAGACTTTAGGGAAAAATACAAAGAGCAAGTAATTAAATAATTTATTTTCAAGATATGCTGCCATAAAAAAGTCTGAAGGTCAGCACTCATTTAATCCATTTCATCATTTATTGAAGTATATAAAGATAATCAATATTCATGGTGATGTTACATCATCAAAATTTTCTTAATTTTTGAAAAAATAAGAATAATACATTTAAGAAAGATTCTCAATAAAAACTCAAAAGATCATTTAAATGTAGACTAACATGATATTTAGGGAATCAAGTTTCCTAAGTTAATTCCTAAATTCCAATTAAGTATTCTGTATAAAGAAAATACTGTCAATAAATAATCTTGGAGACACATGCAGGACACCTTAGAACAACTGCTTTTCACTCTTGTTAAAGGAAACTTTCAGAGATTCACAGACTTATTGAGAACAAACTTACAGTCTCAAGTGGAATTTTTCTGTCTCATTTTTTCATATTTCTCCTGTCAGTCATGCCTTTAAAGTGAGTAATTAAAAGTGTCCATCTGATTTTGAGGGGAAGGGATAGGGAGTTCAGGATGGACATGCACACACCGCTATATTCAAAATGGATAACCAGCAAGGACCACTGTCTAGCCCATGAGACTTTGCTCAGTGTTATGTGGCAGCCTGGATGGGAGGAGACTGGGAGAGAATGGATGCATGCATATGTATGGCTGAGTTCCTTCACTGTTCATCTGAGACTATCACAACATTGTTAATCGGCTGTGCCCCACTACAAAATTAAAGTTTTTAAAAATAAATAAAGGAAGTTTTCAAATTTACATTTTTAAGAAGTCACAGAGTACATGACTGTGCAAGATCTATAAGTAAGGCTTTATTTAAATGGTGCCTCTCTTCTCTCTATTGCTGAAAAATATTAGTTAGATAATGCTAGGTGCTGCTGCAACATACACATTTCCAAACCTCAGTAACAGTATAATAAAGCTTACATTTTGCTCACATTGAATCCATGTGGGTAGGTAAATCCTTCTCCATCCGGTAGCCTTCCCACCTGGACCACAGAGTCTCCAAGGTCACTCATGCGAAGAAGGAAGATGGAGGAGGCACGTGAGTCTTAGTTGTCCTGGCCTAGAAGTGACGCGTGTCACTGTGGTTCAGAGTCTGTTTGGCAAGGTCTAGTGGCAGTTCTCCAGATAACTGCAGGGGAGGCTGAGACGTGCATGCAAGGATGTGGATGCTTGGTAAACATTAACTGCCTCAACCACAATATCCTTAGCAACTGGATTTCACTCGTTCCCTTTTCTGCCTGGTAAATGTACTACAAGAATTGATGGGTTAGGAGTAGGAGGTGGGGAGAAGAGGACATAGGTTGTAGATATTGTTTCTTCTGGTAGCAGAACTCCTGTTTCCTTATGAGAACCAGCTGTCATGTAGTTCTGGCTTGACCTTTCTCTCTGGAGCTGGGCGAGCAGACGTGAGACAGGGGGGGCCCTTCTTTCAGTCTCCCTCTGTCCATAATGCCAGTAGGTGTGCCAACACAATACCATCAGTGGATGTGTCTGCTCAAAAAGGAGGTCAAACAAAGAGACTGTAGAGCAAGAGAAAAGAGACACAATTTGAATGACATCGATAGAACCTCTGGAAGAAGCAGTGCCAGTTCATGCCTGACTTTACCAGTTAGGTAAGCCATGTATTCCTTTAGTTGAGCTAGGAAGTCATAACTAAAAAAAAAACTAGTAGTTATCACCCTACAAACTCCAAAATAGCACCCTTGTTCTTCTTTGTCTTTAAACCCAAACAACTAACAGTTGCCTAAGAGAGTAACTAATAGTTATAACCCATATATTTACATCACAGAATTGTTGCTTTTGTAATTTAGATATCATATAAATGGAGAGTAACAAATTGTCCTACATATTTTTTTTCTAATCCTAGTTTAACTGCTAGTAGTTTTATAATTACTAGTTGGCTGATTACTATGTGAGTCAAAATGGATTTACTTCTGCCAGTTAATAATTTCCACTTGTGACAAGTCAAATATTTAAGTCAGCTTCAAGAATATCAAGGGAGACAATCCTCTCCATCCCCATCACCTCTACAAAAATGAGACTGTGGCAGATATCTGAAATAAACCTGAGTGATGTTTTTCCTGGCCATGGCAACGCAGAGCTATAGATCTCACAGCCAGAACCAAGCTTTGCAGAATGTGTCAGGGAATTTGGCCCAGTTGTCCTATTCAACCCAACACTTCTGCCGAAAAGTCTGAAAGAAGATATTCTCTAACTTTCTGGTGACCCAAACTATTGTGACCTCAGTCTCTAAATCACATGACATTTGCTTACTTTCTTTCCAATAGGCTGATTAATTATTTGTCTTTATGTAGTGTTCTCAGTCAGGAGCCAAAAGAAGTTGAAGCAGCTGGGGCCAATTTTTAAATTTAAAACTAACAGAGCAATTTGGCTGTCTGACGTGGAACCAAAGAGTGACTTCCCTTTAACATTGTCATCACCACAGGGTCCAACCTGCTCTGCCCCAGATGTGCGACATCTGGGCTTTAAAGAGTGTGACCAGGAAATCAGACAAGACATGTGGACATACAAAATGAGACCAGAGGCTCTGACAGACCACTTTCCTTTCTTATGTAGTTTCTTTCATCTGATTCTGTTAAAGTTTGCTGGAAACCCCTACCTGGAAAACAGAATTCCTCCTCTTTCACAAGCCAGGCGCAAAAGTAGAGAAAGTTTTATTGTCCCAGATAGTTAAATGAACTGAATAACAATCCACATGAAAATTCCCTTAAATCCCTCCCCATAGGTTGTCCTCAGGTGTTAAGGTTAATTAAACCCAAATCCTCTTTACCGACTGGAGAGGAAGTGTTACTGGCTCTGGAAGGGGTGGTGGGGGGTGGTCAGGAGTCAAGTGTCCTTTTAGAGCAGGGATCCTCAACCTCTGGGATCTGATGATCTGAGCTGGAGCTGAGGTAATAATAATAGAAAGAAAGTACACAATAAATGTAATGCACTTGAATCACCCTGAAACCATCCCTCCAACCCTGGTCTGTGGAAAGATGGTCTTTGATGAAACCAGTCCCTGGTGCTAAAAAGGTTGGGGACCACAGTTAGAAGACCTCCTTTTTTCCCAAATTGGGACTGTTTTTCCCTTAACATGTATGTATGTATGTGCATGTACTCAGTTACGTCCTACTCTTTGTGCCCTCATGGACTGTAGCATGCCAGGCTCCCACGTCACTGGAATTTTCCAGACAGTACTAGAGTGGGTTGCTGTTTCTTACTACAGGGGATCGTCCCGACCCAGGAATTGAACCTGGATCTTCTGTGTCTCCTGCACTGGCAGGCAGATTCTTTACCACTGGCACCTGCGAAGCCCCTCAACATATATAAACTAAACATTATTTTCTTCCTTATGTGACAGTGGATATTTAACAGTTCAATTGACAACTTCAAATGAGAATAATTGATGTCTGGTATCTTTGACTAGGAAAGGCTAATATTACGGAGAAGGCAATGGACCCCACTCCAGTACTCTTGCCTGGAAAATCCCATGGATGGAGGAGCCTGGTAGGCTGTAGTCCATGGGGTCGCTAGGAGTCGGACACGACTTCACTTTCACTTTCACTTTCATTCATTTGAGAAGGAAATGACAACCCACTCCAGTGTTCTTGCCTGGAGAATCCTAGGGACGGGGGAGCCTGGTGGGCTGCTGTCTCTGGGGTCACACAGAGTCGGAACGACTGAAGCGATTTAGCAGCAGCAGCAGCAGCAGCAGGATTCTCTGAGGAGGGCATGGCAACCCACTCCAGTATTCTTGCCTAGAGAATCCCATGGACAGAGGACGCTGGCGGGCTACAGTCCATGGGGTCACAAAGAGTCGGACACGACTACAGCAACTTGGCACATCTGCACAAGTAGAGACAGAGAGAGTGTGGATAGAGAGATAGAGAGATAGAGATAGAGTGTGGATTATTAGACTATTAGCTCATTCTTCAGGATTCTGCTTATTATGTGGTTAACAATCAGCTCATGTCTAAAAAATCCTGAAGTTCAGTTCAGTTCAGTTCAGTCGCGCAGTCGTGTCCGACTCTTTGCGACCCCATGAATCGCAGTACACCAGGCCTCCCTGTCCATCACCAACTCCCGGAGTTCACTCAGACTCACGTCCATTGAGTCCATGATGCCATCCAGCCATCTCATCCTCGGTCGTCCCTTTCTCCTCCTGCCCCCAATCCCTCCCAGCATCAGGGTCTTTTCCAATGAGTCAACTCTTCGCATAAGGTGGCCAAAGTACTGGAGCTTCAGTTTTAGCATCATTCCTTCCAAAGAAATCCCAGGGTTGATCTCCCTCAGAATGGACTGGTTGGATCTCCTTGCAGTCCAAGGGACTCTCAAGAGTCTTCTCCAACACCACAGTTCAAAAGCATCAATTCTTCTGCGCTCAGCCTTCTTCACAGTCCAACTCTCACATCCATACATGACCACAGGAAAAACCATAGCCTTGACTAGACGGACCTTAGTCGGCAAAGTAATGTCTCTGCTTTTGAATATACTATCTAGGTTGGTCATAACTTTTCTTCCAAGGAGTAAGCGCCTTTTAATTTCATAGCTGCAGTCACCATCTGCAGTGATTTTGGAGCCAAAAAAACAAAGTCTGACACTGTTTCTACTGTTTCACATAAACCAAGTCTGGGTTGAAGCTAATTGTCTCAGTTGAGTATTAGCATGTATATGGATGTATGAGATGGACAACACATCCTCCAAGTATTTGTTGAGGAAACTCATCATGCTCACATGGTACTAAGTAGATGGGCTCAGTGGCTCAAGTCTGCTCATAATGTAGTTGCTGAGATAATACCAGCATAGATTAAGCAGTAGTATATAGTGTTAGTTGCTCAGTTGTGTCCGACTCTTTGTGACCCCATGGACTGTAGCCATTTCCTCCTCCAGGGGATCTTCCTGACCCAGAGATCAAACCCACACCTCTTGCCTCTGCTGCATTGGCAGACAGGTTCTTTACTACTAGTGCCACCTGGGAAGTGGTTCCTAGCAAAAGGCAGCATATCACTAAAACTGTGTGGTGTGATATAGAGTGAAACTTCAGGAACTCAAAAAACAGGCTGTGGCCTGTCAATAAGACATTGACAGTGAGAGTGAAGGATTGTTCCAGGGATTTAAGAAAGGTTTAATTACAGACCATGCACCTCACCCATTATGTGTGCCTGAAAAATATACACCCTTTGTCACAAGATAGACTGGTTTGGGAATATGGGAAGTCTCACGCTAATGCGTCATTTCCACTGCAGAGGAAACAGCATTTGTATCCTATTTACTGTGGCTTTGCTGAAATACATTTTACATTCATTGGAGAAAATATTTATCTATAATATATCCTATTCTTTTTTATTCTTATAAAAGGAATACTTGAAAGGTAAGACAGTCACTTTCCTGAGGGAAGTATGGACTCAGTGATGGAGTGGGCACTTTGGGATTGGGTGAATTGCCTGTGAAATCAAATTTAGGTAAAAAGATAGCCCAGCAGCCATATGTAAATCATTCCCTCATGTAGAAACAATAGTGTGCACTGGATAATTCAATAGAAAACATTAGTCATTTATCATCCTTAATTATCAGTCATCTCTAACTGCATCTGGTTTGCATTTTTTATTAGAAAGTTTTTTTTTTTTTTTGAGTTGGATCAGGGTATTTTTTTTCTTCCGTTCATGATTTCATTTTGTTATTCTTTTAAAAATTCCATCAGTAATTCCCATGATGTGAGGAGGTTTTTATTTCATAAGACACAATAAATCAAGCAACTCTTCTGTCGTAACGTCGTCCTTACAGTGCATTTGTCATAGGCCCTGGGTCGCTGAGTTTACTTAAGGTTAGAGAGTCACGCTGCTTTGAGGACAAACTCAGCCAGCGCCGAGGGGTATGCACGTAGCCCCGCTCGAGGAGCCAGAGCTATACAGCCTCAGTCAGCTTGAGAGGGAACAGCTGCTTCAGACAAGACAAGTGGCAAGAGCTGACCCGGGGACACTGGGAAGTTTGCGTGCTCTTGTCCTGCTACTCTGGACAGCGTATAGTAGCTGAGGTGCACTTTTTATGTAGAATCAATGTGTGATAGTCTTCTCATAAAATAATGATAACAGCTAATATTTTTCAAAAATCTTATATGTACTCTGCGTTATGCTATGTACTTTTATACATTATTGCATTTAACCTTTAGAACTACCCTTTGTGGGAGGTAAATATTATTTACATCTTTCAGACAAGTGAACTATGACTGGAAGGGGTTATTGGTGGTTAGTTTTTCAGCTGGGGAGTTCCTGGACTATAAATGTAGAATAAATCAGAACCTCAGACCCGCATGAGGTAGCCAAAGAGAGAATCATTTTTACTGTGAAAATCCCAGGACAAGATCAGTAAGATCCTTTTTTTTCTTCCTACCCATGATAATCAGGGAGTTTCTTTCTACTGCGGTTGAGACATCAGGGACATCACAATCATCAGAATGCATTGGGCTGCAGAGATCTTTGGTGATGGCTAATTGATCATGGTGTCCCTCAGAATGAAATAGATGAGCAGTTTACTTGTATCAAGTATTGCTTGATCTGTATAAAAGAAAACCACAAGTTCGGCTAGCCAAAACCTGACTTGAGTTGCCACAATGGAAAATAAAGGCCACTCACCAAGTTTCCTGACTGAATCCAATTCACAGATTCAGAGCTTCTTGATTGAAAGCTAGGCTCCCTGGAGGGAGGACCCTTCATTATTGCTTCAAGTGAATACCATAGATTTCCTGCAAGTCTTTTCCTAAAGGGACCTGCAGCCATTTGATAGAATGACCATGCCTTGTGGAAAGCAAAAGGAAATACACAGGTCTTTCAGTAATTACTAGATACTGGCTCTTAATTATGTTAATTTCTATGACCTAAATACCCACCGTAGTCCACCAGTTAAAATGGGGGTTTTCAGTGGTCAAGAGACTGATGCAGTCTGAGCCCAAGTTTAACTCACCATGAGCTCAGTTTTTCAATTGACCAATTTTGTGATTATTTCTGCTGAATATATAATTGTAGTAATTGGGATATATAATTGGAAGCACTCAGAATTCCTCCTTAGGCTCTCTGACCTGTGGAGAAAAGGTCATTATAATAGGGGGAAGGCAAAGTAGAAGCCCCTGGGATTTCCCATTCCTACAACTATAGTAAACCAAAAGCAAATCCACATCCCTGGGGGAAATTGCAGAGATTAGTGCCACTGTCAAAGACTTGAAAGGTGCAGGGTGCCTGCTCATGTGCCCACTGAACTCACCTGTTCAGCCTGTGCAGACATTGACTGAATCTTGGGGAATGACTGTGAATCATAAACTTAAACAGGTACTAACTCCAATTACTCTCTAGTCTCTAAATATGACTCAAACAAAGAAACACTGGCCCTGGAGCTTAGAATAATACAATTACTGACCTGAATCATGCCTTTCCCTCTGTAAACTATTTTGCAAGACCACCAGAGGCAGTTTGCTTTTATTTGGCACAGTCAACAGTGGACCTTCACACTCCTGAGTAGGAGCTACTTTAATTCTGCTTATTGCTATAAGGTATTCAATTGCAGAGCAGTTGATTGTCATGACACTGAACAAAACATGACACTGGTGGTCTACATAATATGATGTTGATTGTGTCTAAGGAGCAGAAAGTAGAAATCAGATGCCTTGGTACAAACAAAAAAAAATTGTGTAAACAAGAGAGTGGGACATAAATCCCACAAATTCAGTGGTGCACCACCTCGGTGAGATTTCTGGGGGTTCTGCAGTCTGCAGAAAGGTGAAAGATAAGTTGCTGCATCTTGTACCATCTGCCATGAAAAAAGAGGTACAGTGCTCAGTGTGTGGTTTTTTAAAAAATTTGAGGTCACATACACCACATTTGTATATGCTCCTAGCTCTGTGCAGGGTATTCCCCATAATGCTGCCAGTTCTGAATGTGAACCAGAGCAAGGGCAGGCCCTGCAGCAATTCCAGCTTCAGAATTGATCAATTCTGATCCAGCAGATCCAGCGGCAATGCCTGCATAGCAAACAGGGATGCGGTATGGAGCAAGGAGATCTCTGCTTTTGAAGCTGATCTGTGCCTTCCTGTGCAAATAATTATCCTTTGAAACAGCTTCTGATTTGCTGCTGTGCTGTGTAAAGACCAAATGTTCAGCCACAGGACACCAAGTGAATAGGTGGCTTGAGCTTCCCATCATGAACTGGATGTCATCAGACCCATGAAGCCGTAAGAGATGCTCAACACAGGTATCATCCAGACAGAACCACAAATGAAAATTTTCCCATTTTATTCATTGACTCGTGAAAAAATTACTTAAATTTCCATTATTACTCAAACACATGTGTTTACTTTAGTTCTGGGCAAAATTTACTTAAGCCACAGGGAATGTGAGAGAGGAATGTTTAGTTAGTGGTATCACTGCAGGCAGTTGCTCAAGCTAGAACCTAGACACTGTCAGCGACCACCTTTCTCCCATCCTATATCTATCCTCATCAAATCATTCAGTGTACTCTGTCAGTTCTATCTGCCTCTCAAATTCATCCCTTTTTATACATATGAATTTCTACTCTTGTGGTTCATAGTTTCTTTATTTCTCACTCAGATCACTGTATCTGCTCCATCTGTTCTCCTTGTCCTGCAAATCAGAGCCATATTAAGCCAGATCGCGCATCTTCCTACTTAAAAGTTCTTCCATGATTTGTCATTGTCTGTATAGAGTTAAGGTTCATGGTTTTTGGTGCCACGTTCTGTACTTGGTTCTTGTTCATCTCTTCAGTTTTATCGTCGGTTATTTCTTCCATACTTGGAGCTTCATGATCTCTTATGACATTTAGGCCTTTGTACAAACTGCTTCTTCTGCCTGAGGGAACCTTTTGCTCTTATTTGTGCAGCTGAAACACTTTGTTTTTAGGGGTAGGATTGCCTTCCCTCCGGGCTTCCCATAGCTCCCTGTGCTTGTCTTTGCCATAACATTGTTCGCGCTGTGTTTGAGCCTCTCTCTCTGAAAGAATCATAACTTATCTGGAGGCAGGAACTGAGCCTTATTTTCACTGAGCCTGGTGCCTGATGCAGAGAGGGTGTCTAAGTAAACATTTGTTGAATATATAAATCAATGAGTAAAAGGAATAGAGTGTACATCCAAAAGTTCTCCATTCTTTTATTAGTTGACAAACCTAGTTAAGTTAGTAGTTTTCCAATTATAAACCATCACAAGCTCAGTGTAAGAACTCACTTTTGTTTTAAGTGAATATACTGTTCTTCAAAGACACAAATGACATTAAATGTTTTGTAAATGAACCCACTGGAGTGCAAGAAGAAATATTATATTATATTGGAAAACATTAAACAAATCATTTCCCAACCATAAATTACAAATTAAGGAAGAAAAATCTCCAACCAATATTAAAACCGACTTTAAATACTGCCAGCATTTTAAAGACAGACACAAGCAAATCTAGGGACCAAGACTGTAGACTGAAGACAAACAGCAAACTAAAAACACTGGCTGGGGAGGTGGGGGTCGAGATTGGGAGTTCATGTACACTCGTGGCTGATTCATGTCAATGTATAGCAAAATGAATACAGTATTGTAAAGCAAAACAAACTAAAAAATAAAAATCAATTAAAAAAAAAAAAACTGAAGAACACTGGCCAAGGAAGTAAAATGCTAGGGAATCCACTCTGGCATGAAAATGAAATAAACTCGAGAGTGTTGAAAATGTCTTGATATCTACACAGTTGTCCTGTTGTTTTTGGTTTTGTTTTTCTCTATAAACTGAACTCAGAGACCTTTTCTTTGCAGAAAGAGGCCATGGCTGCCATTTTATTATGGTGTGTGTTTGTTCATGTCTTACAACAGTCACCAAATCATGAAGAAAGGAGAGCCTCATGAGAGGCCTAGGGCATGTTAGGTATGCCTCTAACATAGATGATGATCAATAAGCCCATCTAGAAAGATGCCTTGAAAACTGGTTTCTTCCCCACATACATCCCCCCAAAGAAGTGCTGAACTTCTTTCTTTGCTCTCTTTTTTACGAATCTTATCTTTTTAAGATCTGTCTCAGTTTCCCCCAGTGTCTTTCAAATGTTCCTTAGAAATTCAGTCACTTTGGTCATTTCTCCTGACCTTAATGAGAACTCTAGAATCAGACTATTCAGTTATTCATATTATTGTTTTGTAGCTATCACTAATTATGCTTTTGTGTGTGAATATTTTCTCCTTAACCAGATTATTTCCTCTGCCAAGAACAGTATCTGACTTAAAAAAATATTCCTGACAGTTATTAGCATAAAAGCACAAGCTGGAATCAAGATTTCCGGGGAGAAATATCAATAACCTCAGATATGCAGATGACACCATCCTTATGGCAGAAAGTGAAGAGGAACTAAAAAGCCTCTTGATGAAAGTGAAAGAGGAGAGTGAAAAAGTTAGCTTAAAGCTCAACATTGAGACAACGAAAATCATGGCATCTGGTCCCATCACTTCATGGTAAATAGATGGGGAAACAGTGGAAACAGTTCAGACTTTATTTTGGGAGGCTTCAAAATCACTGCAGATGGTGATTGCAGCAATGAAATTAAAAGACGCTTACTCCTTGAAAGGAAAGTTATGACCAACCTAGACAGCATATTCAAAAAGAGAGACATTACTTTGCTAGCAAAGGTCCATCTAGTCAAGGCTATGGTTTTTCTGGTGGTCATGTATGGATGTGAGAGTTGGACTGTGAATAAAGCTGAGCGCCGAAGAATTGATGCTTTTGAACTGTGGTGTTGGAGAAGACTCTTGAGAGTCCCTTGGACTGCAAGGAGGTCCAACCAGTCCATTCTGAAGGAGATCAGTCCTGGGTGTTCATTGGAAGGACTGATGCTGAAGCTGAAACTCCAATACTTTGGCCACCTCATGCGAAGAGTTGACTCATTGGAAAAGACCCTGATGCTGGGAGGGATTGGGGGCAGGAGGAGAAGGGGACAACAGAGAATGAGATGGCTGGATGGCATCACTGACTCGATGGACGTGAGTCTGAGTGAACTCTGGGAGTTGGTGATGGACAGGGAGGCCTGGCGTGCTGTGATTCATGGGGTTGCAAAGAGTCAGACATAACTGAGCATCTGAACTGACTGACTGACTGACAGTGTACATAGTGAGCACTTAGTAAATATTGTCATTAAATTGAATGAAACAAAAAGAAAAAAAGACATGATGTTATTTTCCCCTTGTAAAATTATTAATGGAAACAAAAATCAAAATGACTGTTTTCAAGGATCCTGTATGTAACAAGAGTTTCTTTTTCATTTTCAGTGTTAAAGGAGGGCAATATGTCACACCAGTAGTTTTCAACTTTGGATGCCCATTTGAATGCAGTAGGGAATTTTAAAAGTGCGGATGCCAAGGCTGCTTGCTATCTAGACCAATTCAACCAGAAGATGCTAGGGAGCATAAAGGAATCTCCAGGTGATTTTAAAATGCAGTGAAGGTTGAAAAGCACTAGCAATTGCATCAATTAATGAGTCTATTGACAGTGGTAATTATTAAGGCGTTCTGGAAACAGCTTCTGTGGACTTCTACTGGTTGCCTTTTTAGAGTATGCCATGCTATTTGTGAGTTGTTAGGCTTCTCAACTATCTCAATATCCTCTTCTTTGGTGTATAGGTACTTTTCTTTCACTCATCTATTTATTAAAAATTTTTTTTAATTAATTTGTTTATTTTAATTGGAAGCTAATTACTTTACAGTATTGTGGTGGTTTTTGCCATAATTGACACAAATCAGCCACAGGTGTACATGTGTCCCCCTGTCCTGAACCGCCCTCCCACCCCTACCCCATCCCTTCCCTCTAGGTTGTCCCAGTGTACTGGCTTTCAGTGCCCTGATTCATGCATCAAACTTGGACTGGTCGTCTATTTCACACATGGTAGTATATACATGTTTATATTATACATATATAATATATATATTTATACACATACATGTTTCATACTGGCAATTCATTTCACATATGATATTATACATGTTTCAATGCCATTCTCCCAAATCATCCCACCCTCGCTCTCTCCCACAGAGTCCAAAAGACTGTTCTAGATATCTGTGTCTCTTTTGCTGTCTCACATATAGTCTTCATTACCATCTTTCTAAATTCCATATATATGTGTAAATATACTGTGTTAGTGTTTTTCTTTCTGACT
Organism: Aepyceros melampus; assembly: GCA_006408695.1. NCBI lineage: Eukaryota > Metazoa > Chordata > Mammalia > Artiodactyla > Bovidae > Aepyceros > Aepyceros melampus. The sequence goes on along the minus strand of SJXQ01005538.1, from coordinate 396,437 downwards.
TACTTCACTCTGTAAAATAGGCTTCAGTTTCATCCACCTCATTAGAACTGATTCAAATGTATTCTTTTTAATGGCTGAGTAATACTCCATTGTGTATATGTACCACAGCTTTCTTATCCATTCATCTGCTGAGGGACATCTAGGTTGCTTCCATGTCCTGGCTATTATACAGTGCTGCAATGAACATTGGGGTACATGTGTCTCTTTCAGTTCTGGTTTCCTCAGCATGTATGCCCAACAGTGAGATTGCTAGGTCGTATGGCAGTTCTATTTCCAATTTTTTAAGGAATCTCCACACTGTTCTCCATTTATTCATCTATTTATAATGAACAATATAAGTGACATATAACTACAGAGTAATTTGGGATAACCAACGTTCAGAAGTTTAAGGAGTTTAACGAGAATAAAAGTTTAGGTTGATTCTATACACTTACAGGAATAAAAGAGAATTGACTTACTTTTCTAGAAAAATGAACCCCAAACCACTTTCATCTGAAACCTACATCCTTTTAAATATCTAAATAGCTATTTATTTCTCAAAAAATAAGAATTAGTTCATAACTATTTGGATAATTACAGAAACTCCTAGTTTTGTTTGCAGTTACAGACAAGTGTTATATTGTTTTGTTTCATTCTTATTTTTAAATAATTTATTAAGATCTTACTACATTCCAGACTTTGCAAAACTCTTTACATATAGCTCACTTATCAGACTATCCATTTGAGGAATGTATAACTCCTGTTTTATACACAAGGAAACTGAGTCTCAAGAAGGTAAGAAACTGGACTTCTTACCAGCAGTCTAGTGGTTAATACTTTGCACTTCCACGGCAGGGAGCAAGGGTTCAATCCCTGGTTGGGGAATGAAGATCCTGCATGCCCTGTAGTATGGCAAAAAAACCCCAGAAAATTAAAATTAAAAAAAAATTTCAATTAAGAAAAAGAAGGCAGATACTTATTAAGGTCACATAGTTACTGAGAAACAAAGGCAAGATTCAAACTCAGATGAGTAGAGGTTCAAAGTTCTTAACCTTTGCACTGTGCTCCAGGAATGACTTTTACCACATGGGGCTGCTGAGAAAAGTCTTGAATTAGGTGCTTACACTGAAACACGAGGGTGATGAAAAAGAAATAAATTGTAGCAGTTTCTTCCTGATTTAAGTTCAAATGTAAGTCATTTGTGAATTTATGTCTACTGTAATTGTGTTTGCAACTTTCCCCTAGAATGTATTTTGGATGATCTAGTAAGATTTCAAGGAAAATTCATAGGATTTGTTTTTTTCAGTATTAAAAGATGGGTAAAAGCAGCAATGGGGCTTTAATGTACGGTTTATTAATAAGGAAATTATAGAATATATTAATACAACTGTTCGGTATCCAATAACAGTTCAACTACTCATTCTGAACATGCTGTGCTGTTTCTTGCCTCTGTGACTGTACACACGCTGTTTGCTCCTTCAGGCCCTGTGCCCTGCTCTCCTTGGTCATGTTTACTTGTCAAATTCCAGACAGTCCTCCAAGATGCTCAAGCATCTTTCCTCTTGTTGAACTCTTTTCACTACTTCCCATCAGGGGCCTAAATAACATTTTTTCTTTGTTTCTCTAATTCAGGCTAGACCTTATGACTTTGTTATGGTTTCTACAGTTCTCCTGACAATCCTTATATTTGTCTCTCCTATGAAGCAGGAGGCTTCTTTGGGGGCAAGGCTGTGTCTCAATTCTCGATCCACGGTGCCTGACACATGGTGTGTGCTCAGGAGATGGTTGGTTGGTTGAAGTTTTGAATAAACTGTGCTTTAGACAAATTGGAATTGACCAAAAAGGCCATGCTGTGAAAGCGTTCATCCATTTCTGATTAGATTGCTGTTCTACCTGAAAACCTATTGCCTCCCCCAAAAGTTTTTAAGGGAAATATAGATATGCATGTGCAAATAAACACATTTACTGTTGAACAAAGATACAGCCTTCTCTGAAAGCAGTCAGTTGATTTCTAGTGCCTTTCTCAGCAGCGTTCCTGTGTATGGGTGTGCATGAATGAAGTCTTTGTCTCCTGTCATCTCAGTTTTATTTTTAAAAATATTTCTTTATTTACTCATGGCTGCTCTGGGTCTTTCTATGTGCTGGCTTTCTCTAGCTGCGGTGAGCGGGGGCTACTCTGTTGTGTCGAATACGGGCTCTAGGCGAGCGAGCTTCCGTAGATGTGTCATGGGCTTAGTTGCTCCATGGTATGTGGAGTCTTAGTTCACTGACCAGAGATTGAACCTGTGTCTCCTGAATTGGTCGGTGGATTCTTAACCACTGGACCATCAAGGAAGTCCCTGTCATCTCAGTTTAACTTCTGTACATTTAATTTAATAAGCCAAGACATCCTTACATCACTGTTTAATACTTAAGACTGATTCATCCCAATGTTCATCTGTGCAATTCTGTGACTACAATAATGGCTTTGAGAGTCCATACATGTGAAGTGTGAGTATTATAGTTATTAATATGGGAAACGGCCTCTGAATTCAGCTCTTCAAAGCTTTCCTTTGCGTTGTTTCTCACACTGAGAAGAGGTGTTTGGGGCAGTGTCTTGGGTACCGTGGGTCATGTCCTGTCTGCCTGGCACTGTGAGGGTCCTCAACCCTGAAGGGCATGGTAATCCAGTATGGCAACTTGATTGTTTACACAAAAGCCTAAAGAGCACTAGTTAACTTGTTGGGGTTGAAATGGTAAAACCCAAATAGTTCTCTCTCAGTCTACAGAATATCATGCATCTTGATGACACATTGATTACTTTCCATCAGTATATCCTGACCTTAAAATGACTGGAAATTCATTCAGTATCTTGAGATCTTTTCAGTTTGCTCAGGTTCTGGCTTCTTAACTTGTTAATTCATATTCCATGTTTTTAAATTACCCAGAGTGAGAAGTTAAAAATAACTCATCACTTACATTTATGAGTCCTAAGAAACATTTAAGTTATATACAATCATATGATTTCAAAATTTAAGGTGCTGTGCAAGAACCATGAAGTGACCAATTAAGGCAATTATTTATATGATTCACATTTAGTCTTATAAAAAACTTTATTTGGCATGATTAATCATAATTACTTGCTCTTAGTGGTTACATTCTCTGTGTAGATTTAGTTTTTATTTTAAGTATCACACCTGGTTTCCTAACTGTTAGAAGAAGAAACTGGAGCACACAGTGAATATAGTCTGAGGCCTTCTGCTCTTCTCAGTGGTTGGTGATTATGTTTGTTTATTTCTTTATTTTTGTTATGATATTTCAAATCTGTGGAGACTGGGCATTTGTCTTGGTGATTTCTAGAAATTTCAGGAACTTTGATTATATCAGTGATTCTGCCTTGAAAGACTTATTTGCTAGCTGATCAATTGCATACTGGAATCCTCACAAATAAGTTAATATGACACACTCTTAGTTTGTGACTCAGGACGGCGTGAGCTCGGCCAGTCTTGGTGGAGCCCTAGGGCACAGTTGTAGAGACTGAGAGTTCTCGGTTTACCCTCATGTGCCCTGAACCCTTCACTCACATCTCATGTGCTGGAATTTGTCTGTGTGAAAAGGAATCTTGCATTTTAATCTGCTCCATGCACTGTTTCTTACTTAGGAAATACTTTCCACATTGCTTATTTAATTGAGGTAGCAAGAGGGAGATATTTTCCTAGAAAGGTATCAAATTACTTCCTTAAAAGTCCAAATGTAATTCTGTGAGTTTTATGTGTAATTCTCACATTTAATCATAAATCTGATATTGTGGGTAAGGTAAAAAGCACATGAAAAATTAATGATTTCTCCTAATATGTTAACTCCTTCACATTGCTTAATTTGAACTTCAGATCCTGGAGAGGAAATATAAACAGTATTAGCTATGGTTTTCTATGGGATTTCTTTCCTCATTGTACACTCTCTCTATGCTATGTATTTGGAATGTCAAGATATATTGACTTTAAAGGTAATTCCAATGAAGTATGCAGGGATGTGAAGTTTGGAGACCAGTAGAAGGGACTTATAACTACTTTCTTCTGAGTGTAATTGAGTTCCAGACTCACGAGGGGTAAGCTAAAGCTGCTTTGCTTTAGGCTTCAGTACACTGGTCAAGGGGCTTCCCAGCCGGCGCTAGTGGTAAAGAACCTGCTTGCCAATGTAGGAGACATAGAAGATACATGTTTGATCCCTAGGTTGGGAAGATCCCCTGGGGGAGGATATGGCAACCCACTCCAGTATTCTTGCCTGGAGATTCCCATGGACAGAGGAACCTGGAGGACTGTCTTCCACAGGGTCACAAAGAGTCAGACATGACTGAAGTGACTTAGCAGACCTGCACACTGGCCAAGATAGTTTCTTTTGGTACCCTAGTGCAGAAAATAACATGTATATTTTTTGCTAGTACTAGCTAATGAGTTGGGTTCTGGAACTTGCTCAAGAACTTGCTCTGTTTAGAAACAGAAAATAAGATAACTCTGTGAGCAAGTTAAATTATAGAATTAATGCATGTTAGTGGAAGAGCACAGTTAATCAGGTACTTGAATAGCTTGAGACCTACCAGACATATGTGTCTCCTATAACTAATAAGTTAATTTAGCAAGTTCATAGGATATAAAGTCAATATGTAAAAATAAATTAGATTTCTAAATCTTAGCAATGAATAATTGAAAATTTTCAGAGTTAATAGACTTATCCAGGATGCTTCACCTAGCTCTAGAATTTTCCCCAAAGTAGGATGTAAGCAGCAAGAGGACTGAATGGTTTCTGGAACTATGTTTTTGAACTGACTTTCAGGGTGGTATGAACTTGAACAGTTGTTCCTTGATTCATGGTTAAGTAGTGGAATAGAAACAAAGTGATTGTGTACATGAGACATCACTAACCAAACAAGTAGAATTGTCTGTTGCATTTTCTCTGACTACTGTGTTTTTGGTGAAATGCACCTTGGGGTGGGGGCGGGGAGTGGTGGTGGTCTCATAATCACAATCATTTAATTTTATTTGTATTTTTCAGTATAATAAAATCTCATGTGTTACTTTAAGCATGGTTGTACCCTCTAATCCTGAGATAGAAACTCAGTCAAAGAAGAGTGTATATCCAGTAGGATGGAGAAGCATGTTCCTTCAGAAGGGAAATTTTCTCATTTGAAACTGTTGCAATGTTATATGGGGCTATTTTATATATTTATGTTTCAATGTTGACATAGTCTCAAAGGAGCTTTAAAATTATTGCCCTGGTTGTCTGGATTCAATACTGATGATTTTACCATGGAGAAATAGAAAACTTTTCCCTCTGTTGTGTCTTCCCGAGTCTTTCCACCCAGACCTTGGATGCTGTTGGCATGTCATAGAAAAGTTATTGCCTAGTCAGTGGGCATGGAGAATGCCAGGGACCTCATAGGCCTGACCTTGGTTTGAATGTAGGAAGAAACAAGACAATGGCTCCATTTTGTACCTTTTAATTACTATGTGTGAACTGAACGTTCAAGAACATCTTGGGGTGGACACTGCCGGTCACAGTAACAGTGGTCTGTTTTCTGCTTAATAACAAATGCATTATGTAGAGTCTTTTCAAAGAACTCTCAAATTTTTTCTACCAACACATTCTGCCTTATTTTACCCTTGCAGTGATTTTACAAGGCAGGTGGAGATCTGCTCTTTGAGACAGTGAAAGAAGCTTGGATTGAGAATCAGATTTAGATTCTAGTAATCAACTTTATCACCTCAATTTCCCCATATTTAAGATAAGATGCTTCTAAAGCTTTCATTATTTCCACTCCCTTTGTAAACTCATAAAACACAGAAAGTTATTTCTTCAAGATCATACTTTTCCATGTATTTATAGTTAGGAATGGCTCTAAGCTGATAGAATTCATCTTTAAAATTTAGAAACAGCATGTTGGAATGTCAAATACTCACCTGCCCCCATCATGCCTAGAATTTGTACATTTAGTAGAAGCTCAGTAATGGTTCACCAAATGATGACATCACAATCATATTTCTTCTGTAAGTAATTTTTTGGTTGCATCTGGGATCTGTCTTTTGCTATTTTACATCATCTATTAATATGAAATTGATTAAAATTGATCCAACTTTCTTGGAGAACTTCCTTAAAGAGAGGCTTGTTATATCAGAGCTATGAAAGGCTGCTGCTGCTGCTGCTGCTAAGGCGCTTCAGTTCAGTTCAGTTCAGTCGCTCAGTTGTTTCCGATTCTTTGCGACCCCCTGAATCGCAGCACGCCAGGCCCACCTGTCCATCACCAACTCCCAGAGTTCACTCAGACTCACGTCCATCGCATCATTGAGGCCATCCAGTCATCTCATCCTCTGCCATCCCTTTCTCCTCCTGTCCCCAATCCCTCCCAGCATCAGAGTCTTTTCCAATGAGTCAACTCTTCACATGAGGTGGCCAAAGTACTGGAGTTTCAGCTTTAGCATCATTCCCTCCAAAGAAATCCCAGGGCTGATCTCCTTCAGAATGGACTGATTGGATCTCCTTGCAGTCCAAGGGACTCTAAGAGTCTTCTCCAACACCACAGTTCAAAAGCATCAATTCTTCAGTGCTCAGCTTTCTTCACAGTCCAACTCTCACATCCATACGTGACTACTGGAAAAACCATAGCCTTCATGCAAAGTCGCTTCAGTCATGTCCAACTCTGTGCGACCCCATAGATGGCAGCCCACCAGGCTCCCCCATCCCTGGGATTATCCAGGCAAGAATACTGGAGTGGATTGCCATTTCCTTCTCCAATGCATGAAAGTGAAAAGTGAAAGTGAAGTCGCTTGGTCGTATCCAACTCTTTGCAACCCTATGGATTGCAGCTCACCAGGCTCCTCCATCCATGGGATTCTCCAGGCAAGAGTACTGGAGTGGGGTGCCATCGCCTTCTCCGTATGAAAGGCTAAAATTTGGAGAAAAGGACACAAGGCTGTGAGTCACTGCTACAGATATAAGCTTGGGGTTTATAACCACAGTGAATGGCTGGAACCATTTGTAATTACAGGGAATGTTATTTATTTCATCAAACTATTCTGACTTGCAGGCTTTTCTTTCTCTCAAACAGCTTGAATTTTAGTTGATGTTAATGTATCTGAACTAAAGATGACTAGATACATAAATGAGTGGGTTTGTATTTCCCCCAAACTGTGTGATTTGACGATGATGGCTATGAAACACAGGAATGTTCTGATGGTAGTGTTAGAAGAAAAGTTATTAACTTCAGCATTCTAATATAGTATCTAGATTGGAAAATAGCTTTCCCTCATGGAAGGAAATCTCCCTGACTCAGCCTGTTTGTTAGCATTGATGATGTCTCATTAGCTGCTAAAAAGCTGCAATAAGTAATGCTTACATCACAGGACCTACATTCTGTATTAAAAAGACCGTATAGTAATAAATGACAATTATTTTAAATACTACTCAAGGGAAAGAAAACTTCCAGAGAATACATTTTTAATGTGCCAAGCTGATGAATAAAACGAGCATTTTACATCATTTTAACTTTCCGTACCTTCGGGCAATAGTATATTATGGTTCTGTCTGAGAAATAAGACATAAGTTTTATTCTATTGCACACATATTGAGTGTGAAACAGTCTTGTATTTTTAATGGCTTCTGAAGCATGATTTGTGAATTTTGGGGGTAATATCCTGGGTGTTCTCAAACTTTTTAATCAACTGAAATTTTTAAAAATCTGAACTTGAACTTGAATCTTTACTTCCTTTGCTTTTAGACATTTAGTTGGCTTATGAAGATGAAAATCTGTTTAAACTCTTTATTTCTGAACTCTTTAATTTCTTTACATTTCAATATGTGTGTGTTCTTGGGGTACAAGCTGGGGAGTGTGGGCAGTTAAGAGAGGAAGTGGAGAAAAGCACTTAAAAATGCCTCTTACCCATTTAAAGAAACATCTCCAGGCTCTCTGTGTTTATTCTTATGGTAAGTGGTTTTACAAAGTGCTGGGTAGGATAATTTCCCTGAAATTTTCCCTGGATTTTAATGACCTGAAGAATTATTCAAAATTTCTTCCAGAACACTAAATGGAAGGACGTGTGGTCTAGTTAGGAGTTTCCCCACTGTTTTTCTGGACAGATCACACCTCTAGACTCAGCAGGCCACCCCAGAGGTACCGTCCTTCTTTCCTCTGTTGAAGAACCCTTCTGCTGCCCCTGCCTTCTAAGTTGTTATTTGGACTAACTTACTGCACTTGGGGCCCACTCGCTGTCGTCCCTGCTCCCCTCCATGCCCTCTGTGCTGGCCCTCATTTCCCTGGTCAAGTGCTGCTCAGCCTCTGCACAGGCGCTCCTGACTGCACTGTGGCAAGCTTTCTCTGCAAGGCCTCCCCGCAATCCTGCCCACTCTGAACTTCCGTACCCTCATGACAATTTGTCTTCTCTTTGTCTTGGGTACGATTTCAATTTAAAAGGATTATTCAGTGTGAATATGTATATTCCTCTTAGATATATGAGCCTTTTTGTTCTTTTTGGTGCTATAAAACCGTATTTATTAACTTGAGACCTAAATTATTATGTAGGAAGTGGAAGTCACTGAATAACGAAAAGTACAATTCAGTTACTATAAACTATAAAATTATTATATTGCATAGCATAACATTTAGAAAACATAGATATATGTGCCTTTTAATTAAGCATGTTTCTCAGATGCAATATTGTAGTGCAAAGGAATGAATAGTGGTTACTTTGGGTTCCATAAAAATCTGATTTTTTTTTTTTTTCAAAGTATGCCTTATATCACTCCGTATAGGCTATGGGTACCATTCAACACTTTCACATTCCTACCCCAACCTGTCTGCCTCTCTCCTCAGCTCAGTTCTATGCCTAGCCCTCTGACTTGGTTGCAATCACTTCCTTTCTTTAGCCTTCCTGTTAGGATCTGAGAGAAACAAGATTGAGAGAGAGATGGGAAGCATGACAAGTTGGAGAACTGTACATTTAGGAGAAGTCCACCAAGGAATATTATTAATATGTACCAGTCCCTCACTTCAGTTTCCCTCTTGGTCAAACGGGCCAACATAAACACATACCTACTCTGTTTGGCTCCCTAATGTTTCAGTAGCTTAGTGAAGTGAAAGTTACTCAGTCGTGTCTGACTCTTTGTGACCTCATGGACTGTAGTCCATGAAATTCTCCAGACCAGACTACTGGAGTGGGGAAGACTTTTTCTTCTCCAGGGGATCTTCCCAACTCAGGGATTGAACCCAGGTCTCCCAAATTGCAAGCGGATTCTTTACCAGCTAAGCCACAAGGGAAGCCCAGGAATACTGGAGTGGGTAGCCTATCCCTTCTCTAGGGGATCTTCCTGACCCAAGAATCAAACTGGAGTCTCTTGCATTGCAGGTGGACTCTTTACCAGCTGAGCTATCAGGGAAGCCCTTCAGTAGCTTAAGAAATGTCCAAAAGGGGGATTTTTTAAAAACAAGAAATGGATTAAAAAATTATGGATTTAAGCAACTAATCAATTTAGAAAATGTAGGTATTCAACATTTCATTAACTCTACAAGTATATATTCAGTACCAGTTATGTACCAGACAGTTGGAAAATAATTAAGTTAGGCAACTGTTACACAGGATTCAATCTACCAAAGAGTTGCTTCCCACCCTCTCTCTTTGGAGAGTTACTTCTCATTGCTAGGAACTTGGTAACATCCTTAAAAAAAAAAAAAAAAAAGTGAAAAGTGAAGTCGCTCAGTAGTGTCTGACTTTTTGCTACCCCATGGACAGAGGAGCCTGGCTACATTCTTCCCTTTTTCAGGCAAGAATACTGGAGTGGGTTGCCATTTCCTTCTCCAGGAGATCTTCCTGACCCAAGGATTGAACCCAGGTCTCCTGCATTGTTCAGTTCATTTCAGTCACTCAGTCGTGTCCGACTCTTTGCGACCCCATGAATCGCAGCACGCAAGGCCTCCCTGTCCATCACCAACTCCCGGAGTTCACTCAGACTTACGTCCATCAAGTCAGTGATGCCACCCAGCCATCTCATCCTCTGTCATCCCCTTCTCCTTCTGCCCCTAATCCCTCCCAGCATCAGGGTCTTTTCCAATGAGTCAACTCTTCGTATAAGGTGTCCAAAGTACTGGAGTTTCAGCATTAGCATCATTCCTTCCAAAGAAATCCCAGGGCTGATCTTCAGAATGGACTGGTTGGATCTCCTTGCAGTCCAAGGGACTCTCAAGAGTCTTCTCCAACACCACAGTTCAAAAGCATCAATTTTTTGGCGCTCAGCCTTCTTCACAGTCCAACTCTCACATCCATACATGACTACTGGAAAAACCATAGCCTTGACTAGACAGACCTTAGTCGGCAAAGTAATGTCTCTGCTTTTGAATATACTATCTAGGTTGATCATAACTTTTCTTCCAAGGAGTAAGCATCTTTTAATTTCATGGCTGCACTCACCGTCTGTAGTGGTTTTGGAGCCCAGAAAAATGTAGGCAGATGCTTTACCATCTGAGCCACCAGGGAAGTCAAGGTACATCCTTAAAGTATCTGTAAATAATGTCCATTGTTTGGTTGCCTTTCAGGAAGGCAAAAGGAGATGGGCGCAGCAGAGGATGAGATGGTTAGATAGCATCACCAACTCAATAACAAGAATTTGAGCAAATCCTGGGAGATAGTGAAGAACAGGGAAGCCTTGCGTACTGCAATCCATGAGGTTGCAAAGAGCTGGACATGACTGAGAGATGAAACAACAACAGGACTGTATTGCATTTGGGATACTGTTTGAATGTGTGGTGTTTTGATTTTTTTTTTTTTTTTGAGAGTTTATTGAAGGTAAAGAGAGAATAGAGAGAACACCTCAAGAGAGAGGTGGGCCAGGCCAAGGAAGCCAATGGCCTTGGGGAGAGCTGGGGTGTAGGTTTTTTTTTTTTTGTTTGTTTTTGTTTTTTTTTTTTAATTTTATTTTTTTTTCTAAATTAATTTTTATTTTTTAGTTTGTTTTGCTTTACAATACTGTATTCGTTTTGTTACACATTGACATGAATTAGCCATGAGTGTACATGAACTCCCAATAATTCAGGAGATAAAGTTCCCCCAGATTTGGGAAAAGCTCTACTCTTATGTAATGTTAATACCATACCTCTTAGCTTTTCCTTTCCCATTGTGGTCTATCTGGTCACACCCCCTGTTCAGCAAAATTTTTTGTCTAGAATTCTTGTTCTACATATCTTCTGTTAAAATGAAAATAAATTATATTCATTACTCAAAATTGATCCACATGCTTGTGAGTTGATATCAGAACTAATAGACTCTACATCATTGACTCTGTGTATTGCTAATTGAGACAATGCTGAAATCTACCAGATAATTCTCAGTAACTTTGTGCATGGCAAGTTAGATCCAAGTACTTTTCCTGATAATAATAGTAGTTAAATTTTATTGATGTCAGCTAGGCTGGGCTTATGCACAGCATTTCATTTAACCTTTGCCAGTCCTGTGAGGATGGGTGCATTTTTTCCTCTGATTTTGCATTTGAGGAAATGGAAACCTAGGTTAAGTCATAATGATAACAAGTCAAATTTAGCAGATATATTTGGGAGTTTTAGAAAAATCAGAGTCTTCTTTAGCACCTGAGACATTGTAAAAGTAAAGTAAGGTAGTTTTTTCTAGTGTATTTTGAGAAGGAAAAAGAAAATGAAGTTCTTTAAGGATTGTGAAATCCTTCCCACATCTTTGCAACACTAAATGCAAAAACCAGGGGGACAGGGATTAGATCTTAGTAAAAATCATTGTATATTGTGAAATAATTAGCCTCCAATTAAAATAAATACATTGAATTAAAAAATAACTTAAATATTATTAAATATTGATATACTTTATATATCATACTGTGCATGTCTGAATGGGGCATACCTCGTGGCTCAGTGGTAAAGAATCCACCTGCAATACAAGAGATGTGGGTTTGATCCCTGGGTCAGGAAGTTCCTCTGGAGAAGGGAATGGCAACCCACTCCAGTATCCAAGCCTGGGAAATCCAGAGGAGCCTGGCAGGCTACAGTCCATGGGCTTGCAAGAGTGGGATAAGACTTGGGGATGTCTTATCTCTAAGAGTGGAGAAGGAACTGGCAACCCACTCGAGTATTCTTGCCTAGAGAATCCTGTGGATGGCAGAGCCTGGTGGGCTGCTGTCCGTCCATGGGGTTGCACAGAGTTGGATACAACTTAAGTGACATAGCACGTGTGTGGGTGTATCTCTAATAGACCACCACCACCATATGCCTTCCCTGATAGCTCGGTTGGTAAAGAGTCTGCCTGCAATGCAAGAGACCCCAATTTGATTCCTGGGTTGGGAAGATCCCCTGGAGAAGGGATGGGCTACCCATTCCAGTATTCTTGGGCTTCCCTTGTGGCTCAGCTGGTAAAGAATCTGCCTGCAATGTGGGAGACCTGGGTTCTATCCCTGGGTTGAGAAGATCCCCTGGAGAAGGGAAAGGCTACCCACTCCAGTATTCTGGCCTAGAGAATTCCATGGACTGTATAGTCCATGGGGTCACAAAGAGTCAGACATGACTGAGCGACTTTCACTTCACTTCATTCACTTCACTCACCATATGTCTGAATATTACACAACCTGAGGTTTTAGGCCATTTTTCATTTTTCCAATGAGACGATAACAGAATCAGTTTTGTGCCAGTTTGAACATATATTCTTTCAGGGATGGATAAAATAGGTAATTTGTGCCTATATAGTTGATTAATTAATTATCCACGTATATTTGAAATATTGATTTTAGAGTCAATATATTGATATAAAATAATACATGAGCTAGTATATTGATTTAGAAATGATTTATTTTTTCTACACTTTTTATGAAATGATTTTACTTAAATGCTTTACATATATCTTCAACATTATTGTCCTTTTTATCACCAGAACTTTGAATTGCCCATCAAAGTTTTACCAACATCTTCATCTTTTACCTTTAACTATTTGTTATAATATTTTTGATTTAGTATATGATGCTGATAGGGAAATTTTATGCTATTTGTAATTTCTGTATTATAATTTGTTTTCGAGAAGCCTGCTTACAATGCTAAAGCTGTATTGAGTTTTTTTGCCCCTTAATTTTTAAATATCAGGTGTTTCAGGTGACCTCTGTAAACATTGTCTGACACAGTTTCAGCCAGATTACTTTGTTCAAGCTAAATTCAATTGAGAAAGTGACCTGCAATATGAAAGAGACTGTAAGGACTTCAACATATGATGATTCTCTCATTTTTGGTATATAGTTTTTTGAATGAAAACAAAAACCAGGTTTTTGAAAACAAAAGCTACAATGTGTTCATGAATATATTGTAGTTCCAGAATTTTCACTTCAAAGCATAGCTATAGTAACTTATAGATTTAAAATGATATGAAAATGTAGTGTGTCCAAAGGATTCTATCATGTCTATATGATCCAACCTTTTATTTTAAGCTCTTTAATTACGGTGAAGACACCAAGACTGAAGATGAGATGTTAACAAAGTTTCTTGGGTAAGAGTAGTGGAGGAAGTAGTACATGGAGAGACAAACCTGAATTCAAAATATATTATCAAAAAGGAGGCACAGACATTGTCCTTTCTAATTCTGCTTCAAAATCATGATGAGAATAGACATTGCCCTTCATGTGAGTACACCTCACCCCCTCTATTTCGTCCTTCTTTGTTCTCTCTGATGTCAAAAGCAAAAATAGAAGGGGAGGAGCATAACTAAACTCTCTGAAGTCAAGAAGAAACCTGACCCCTGCCCATGAAGAGTGAACCACACCATGATATGCTCTAGGAAGTAGCTGGAGGAATATTAAGAGAAACCATGTTGCAGTTTCATATGCAACATTTTTAAGCTGAGTATGTGTCTGGTAGGGCTTCCCAGGAGGCATTAGTGGTAAAGAACCTGCCTGCCAATGCAGGAGACATAAGAGATGCGGGTTCAATTCCTGGGTCAGGAAAATCCCCTGGAGGAGGGCATAGCAACCCACTCCAGTATTCTTGCCTGGAGAATCCCATGGACAGAGGAGCCTGGCAGGCTATGGTCCATAGAGTCGCACAGAGTCAGACACGACTGAAGCGACTTAGCACACATACACACACAGCCATGTGCCTAGTACTTGGCTAGGTGTTGGATGCTGGTGGTGGGTATGGGTTGACCCAAAGAAAAATAAAAGTGCTCTCCCAGTTTTCAAGGAGCTCATGGTCTTAGAAGGGGAACAAACCTTAAGATCTTAGCTATGAGAAGAGTTCCAAATTCCTGGTGTCCTAGAAGTGAGTAGGGAGGATAATTCAGCCTAATGCTTAAAGTGGAGGTACTTCAACAAGGGAAGATAGACCAGGTAGCTACTCTGGGAAAGAGATGGAACATGTGTAACAGCATAATCAAGGGAAGAAGTGGCGTAAGACTATTGCTGTTTTTAATCCCAGAGATTGAAAAGGAAAGCAATCAGACTTCTGAGGTAATCTTTGGGATTGGAAACAAATATGTGGTTGTGGGTCTGGAAGAGATGTGAATCTGTACCAGCCTGGGCACGGAGCCGGTGGGGCAGAAGGACTTTGGAAGGGCTTCTTGAGTTTGTGCCTGGCAGGTCTGGCAGCCTGGGTGGAGTGTGGTGTCGAGAGAGCAGTGCTGCTGACAGCTTTCCCTCCTTTCCAGAAGCCCTGCCAACCTAGGACACTTTTCTTATGCTTGGGTTGGAAATAGGTGACCCTACTAGTGGGTTTCTTTAAACCTAGTGTTCTCAGATGATGCAGGGTAAGGAGAAGAAGGAGAAGATGAAGCCAGTATAAGATTCTTGAGTTAGTTTTATTCGTATCCGGTGAAATAAGAGACAGGATCTTGTTCGTACCCAAAATTTTATAGGCATTTCAAACTAATTCCATTTTATAGATTAGGAATGGAATGTGATGTGCTCAGTGTCACATGACTAACAAGTCAGCATGCTGAGATTTCAATAACTGTAACCAGATATCTTAGATGGTCTCCTTTCTTATCTATTACATTCCTTCTTTTTCATATCTGCCCCACGTTGAAATTCTGTCCTTTTCTTTGTACCTTTATCTCACTATTGTCTCCCATATGGTTTTAGGAATCTTTCTTGTTGCAGGTGACAGAAACCCAACTTAAAGTGAAAGAAAGTGAAGTCGCTCAGTCGTGTCCGACTCTTTGCGACCCCATGGACTGCAGCCTCCTAGGCTCCTCCGTCCATGGGAGTCTCCAGTCAAGCATACTGGAGTGGGGTGCAATTTCCTTCTCCAGGAGATCTTCCCAACCCAGGGATTGAACCCAGGTCTCCTGCATTGTAGGCAGACGCTTTACCGTCTGAGCCACCAAGGAAGTCAATATAAAATAAAATTTGCTACATGGAATTTGTTATATGTCACTCTTTGTGACATATGGGCTGATGTGGGGGTTACTTCACATACTCTGAGAGTAAGAATGTGGCTAAGCCTCAGAGACATTGTCTCAGTCGTCTGTGACCAGGCAGACTCGTGCTATACTAACATGGTGGCTCTGACACTTAAGATGAAGCCCAGGCTAAGGAAGGGGGAGTGGTTGCTGAGGCAACGGTTCTCACAAGAAGTGTCTTCTTTGGAAGGCAAATATTTATTATAGCTAGCCATAATTTTACATTTATTATTGCATATGCCTCACTTACAAAATGATTCAGTAAGGCCAATAAGCATCATCATAATAATGTTTTATAAGACTATACAGATATTCTCAGCTATCCTTGGTGGCTCAGATAGTAAAGAGTCTCCCTGAAATACAGGAGACATGGGTTTGATCCCTGGGTCCAGAAGATCCTGTGGAGTAGGAAATGGCAACCCACTCCCATATTCTTGCCTGAAGAATTCCATGGACAGAAGAGCCTGGTGGGGTGCAGTCCGTAGGGTTGAGAAGAGTCAACTAACCCTATAATGGGGTTTGTCCCAGTAAATCCATCAAAAATTGAAAATATGTGTCTTGAAATATATTAAATATACCTAAACTGCTGCTGCTGCTGCTAAGTCGCTTCAGCCGTGTCCGACTCTGTGCGACCCCATAGACGGCAGCCCACCAGCCTCCCTTGTCCCTGGGATTCTCCAGGCAAGAACACTGGAGTGGGTTGCCATTTCCTTCTCCAATGCATGAAAGTGAAAAGTGAAAGTGAAGTCGCTCAGTAGTGTCTGACCCTCAGCCCCTTGGACTGCAGCCTTCCAGGCTCTTCTGTCCATATTTTCCAGGCAAGAGTACTGGAGTGGGGTGCCATTGCCTTCTCCAATACCTAAACTACTTAACATAATAAGCTAGCCTACTTTAAATATGATCAGAGCACATATATTAGCCCACAGTTGGGCAAAATCATTGAACATAACCATGTGTAATGAACTGTAGAATATCTCATGTAATTTATTGAATACTTATCAAAAGTGAAAAACAGAATGGTTATGTGGGAATAGAATGGTTGTAAGGCTATCACTGGTTTGCCCTCCTAATCACATGAATAATGGGGAGCTTCAGCTTGCTGCCACAGCCCAACATCATGAAAATTTATCATGCTGTACTTTGCTAGCCCAGGAAAAGACCAAAATTCAAGGTACAGTTCCTACTGAGTGTGTATTGCTTTGGCACCATCATAAAGTAAAAAATTGTAAGTCCAGTCATAAATCAGGGATTGTCTGTGTACATTGTGGGCATGTGTGCTAAGTCACCACAGTTGTGTCGAACTGTTTGTGACATTATGGGCTGTTGCTCACCAGGCTCTCTGTCCATGGGCTACTTCAGGCAAGAACACTGGAATGGGTTGCCATGCGCTCCTCCAAGGCATCTTCCCAACCCAGGAATCAAACCTGTGTCTCTTATGTCTCCTGCGTTGGCAGGCAAGTTCTTCACCACTAACACCACCTGGGAAGCCCCTTTGTACATTGTTGTTGTCAGCTGCTAAGTTGTGTCTGACTCCTTGCAATCCCATGGACTGCAGCACGCCAGTCTTCCCTGTCCATCACTGTCTCTCAGAGTTTGCTCAGATTCATGTCTATTGAGTCAGTGATGCTATCTAACCATCTCATCCTCTGCCACCTCCTTCTCCTTTTGCCTTCAGTCTTTTCCAGCATCAGGGTCTTTTCCAATGAGTCTTCACATCACGTGGCAAAAGTATTGGAGCTTCAGCTTCAGCATCAGTCTTTCCAATGAATATTCAGGGCTGATTTCTTTTAGGGTTGACTGGTTTTATCTCCTTGTAGTCCAAGGGACTCTCCAGCACCACAATTTTTTTTTTAATTTTTAGTTTTACTTTATTTTACTTTACAACACTGTATTGGTTTTGTCATACATTGACATGAATCTGCCATGGGTGTACATGAGTTCCCAATCCTGAACCCCCTTCCCACCTCCCACCCCATATCATCTCTCTGGATCATCCCTGTGCACCAGCCCCAAGCATCCTGTATCCTGTATCGAACATAGACTGGCAATTCTTTTCTTACGTGATAGTATACATGTTTCAATGCCATTCTCCCAAATCATCCCACCCTCTCCCTCTCCCTCAGAGTCTAAAAGTCCATTCTATACATCTGTGTCTCTTTTGCTATCTCACATACAGGGTTATCATTACCATGTTTCTAAATTCCATATATATGTGTTAGTATACTGTATTGGTGTTTTTCTTTCTGGGTTACTTCACTCTGTATAATTGGCTCCAGTTTCATCCATCTCATTAGAACTGATTCAAATGTATTCTTTTTAATGGCTGAGTAATACTCCGTTGTGTATATGTACCACAGCTTCTTATCCATTCATCTGCTGATGGACATCTAGGTTGTTTCCATGTCCTGCCTATTATAAACAGCACCACCACAATTTGAAGACATCAATTCTTTGCCACTCCGCCTTTCTTATGATCCAGCTTTCATATCCATACACAACTATTGGAAATACCATAGTTTTGACTAGACAGACTTTTGTCAGCAAAGTGATGTCTCTGCTTTTTAATATAATGTCTAGATTTGTCATAGCTTTTCTTCCAAGGAGCAAGCATCTTTTAATTTCATGGCTGCACTCACCATCTGCAGTGATTTTGGAGCCCAAGAAAATAAAATCTGTCACTGCTTCCACTTTTCCCTTCTATTTGCCATGAAGTGATGGGACTGGATGCTATGATCATAGTTTTTAGAATGTTGAGTTTTAAGCCAGCCATTTCACTTTCCTCTTTCACCCTCATCAAGAGGCCCTTTAGTTCCTCTTCATTTTCTGCCATTAGAGTAGTATCACACATGATCTAATTCCAAATCACAACTATTAATGCAATCAAGTGGCAGGTGTATCTGTTCCCATTTTACAGATGAGGAAACTGATATGCAGAGATGTTACCATTTGTCCAAGGACACACAGCTGTTAAGTTACAGTGATGGAACTCAAGCATTTTCCACCCCATCCTCCATCTAGAGGCTTTGATTCTGAAAATAAATCAACTCTGTTGTTTAGATCTTTTTCATTTATTTGAAGAAAACAACATCATGGATGAATTGTAAGTAAGAGTACCCTGATAATAATTTGTGCTCAGTTGTGTCCAACTCTTTGCAACACCAGGGACTATAGCCCACCAGGCCCGTCTGTCCATGGGATTTTCCAGGCAAAAATATTGGACTGCATTGCTATTTCCTTTTCCAGGAGATCTTCCTGACCCAGGGATTGAACCCCAGCATCCTGCATTGGCACGGGGATTCTTTACTCCTAGCAGCACCTGGAATTTTCACACTTGGACAACTGATCATCTGATGGACCTGTAGTGTTTCCATTTCTCCTTTGTTGGGAGAAGGGCCATTCGCCATGCTTCTCTTTTCTTTTGATTTCCTATTAGCATCTCTATTTCCCTACATACTTTTCAACATTCAGGCCAGATGTCAACTGTCTCTGTGAAGACACATGGCTTCTCAAATAAACCAGGATGCCAAATGTATGTGTAATATTTGACCATATGTGAATGTTCCAGTAAATTCCTGGGGACTTGTGTTCTGATGTCATCACTGAACAACAGGAAGACTATAAACTCCATCACCTAACCAGAAGACTCACCTATGCCTCATATTTATAAGTGTTCAATAGATATAATGCACTCTAAATTTGACTTTTTAGTATGATGGAGATGTTATATGTTTTCTCCAGGGAAGCAATGACAGTCTGCAAAAGTACAGGTTGATGGGACCTTATCAGGTTATTGCTGTCAATTTTCATTATAGCAATTGATTATTGTGGAAAAGCTTACAAGCAAGAAACTTTTCTCAAGATGGATCCTGAAAGAAAAGAAGTATGTATAAGTGGTAGGCAGCAGATGTGTTACCAAAAAAATAATTTAAAAAAAATTGTTGAACTACCTATACTAACTGGGCTGGGTAAATTCCCCTGAGGCTGGACAGGGTGGTTTTAACTTTTGGAACTTCAAGCAGATGTGAACGACATATTGGCACGTGCTGTGGGCACTTGCCATCTACCTTTACAAGGATTAGATCAGGTGCTGCTACAGCTATTGACTTTCAACACCTCCTGAAAGGAGTTCAGGGTGTAGAGTAGAAATGAGGCACTCTGTGCTTTAGGAAAAACTGGCAGAAAAGGTCTTCAGATAGATATTTTCAGGAGCTGATTTTATGAGCCCAATTCTTGTATCTCCTGATATCTAGAAAAGCACTAAACTCCTTCATGGTGACATCCATTGTTCATGACTAGCATTAATCGCCACAGGACTAGCATAAACCTTCTGAAAAAAAAAAATAAGTCCTTGATTGCATGTGATACCCCTTCACCAAAATGGCATATATGTTGACCTTCCTCCTCCTCTTCATAGCAGTTTCTTAGAGCTATTTGAAATACTGTCTTCCAGGCTAGAGTCCCTATTTTACCCCAAATAAAACTTAACTCATAACTCTCACATTGTGCATTTTTCTTTAAGTTGGCACAAAATATTTCAAAAAACATAGGATAGAGGCTAGAATTTAAAGAAATTTCTCTATATCCCCAGCCCTCTCCCAGGTCCAAAGATTGCTGGCCTAATCAACATTAGAGAAAACAAAACCACAAAACAAAACCACTTTAGGAGAATTTATTACATGCAAAGCTTTGTTTGGGACCTGATAAGAGTTAAGAAGATGAAATAGACTAGCCTTTCTCCTTGACTCATAGCAGAAGTTGAAGAGGAACTAAAGAGCTTGTTGATGAAGGTGAAAGAGGAGTGTGAAAAACCTGGCTTAAAACTCAACATTAAAAAAACTGAGACCATGGCATCCAGTCCCATCACTTCATGGCATATAGATGGGGAAATAGTGGAAACCCTGAAAGACTTTATTTTCTTGGGCTCCAAAATCACTGCAGATGGTGACTGCAGCCATGAAGTTAAAAGGCATTGCCCCTTGGAAGAAAAGTTATGACAAACCAAGACAGTGTATTAAAAAGCAGAGACATTACTTTGCCAGCAAAGGTCCATGTAGTTAAAGCTATGGTTTTTCCAGTAGTCACGCATGATTATGAGAGTTGGACCATTAAGAAGGCTGAGTGCCAAAGAATTGATACTTTTCAGCTGTGATGTTGGAGAAGACTCCTAAAAGTCTTTTGGACAGCAAGGAGACCAAACCAGTCAACCCTGAAGGAAATCAATCCTGAATATCCACTGAAAGGACTAATACCGAACCTGAAGCTCCAGTACTTTGGCCACCTGGTGCAAAGAGCTGACTTACTGGAAAAGACTTGATGCTGGTAAAGATTGAAGGCAGGAGGAGAAGGGACAACAAAGGACGAGATGGTTGGATGTTATTATGACTCAATGGACATGAGTTTGAACAAGCTCCAGGAGATGGTGAAGAAAGGGAAGCCTGGAATGCTATGGTCAGTGGGGTCACAAAGAGTCAGACATGAAAGAGCAACTGAAGAACAACAACAACATCCTTGAGTCACTCATAGTTTGGTACAGGGAATCTGCATTGCCATCATAGTGTCTAATAACACAAGGCAAGAAGCCAGAGTAGAATGCAACATTTCTTTGAAATGGCCCCAGCATGGAGAGAGAGGATAAGATTCTTAGCTTGCCTCTGAGCTGTTAAAAGTCAAAGTGTTATTCACTCAATCATGTCTCACTCTTTATGATCCCATAGACTGTAGCCTGCCATGCTCCTCTCTCCATGGAGTTTCCTAGGCAAGAATACTGGAGTGGGTTGCCATTCCCTTCTCCAGGGAATCTTCTCAACCCAGAGATTGACCTGGGTCTCCTGCATCACAGGCAGATTCTTTACCACCTGAGGTACCAGGGAAGCACCCATAGAATGGTAAAAGAGATGGTGGTAAAGACGGTAAAAGAGCTGATAAAGGGTATGGTGAAAAGGGAGCTCTCTTTCCTAGCACATATCAACAGTTCTATTAATAATAAAAGAGCAAGTATTTATCAGGTGCTTAGATGTGCTAAGCTCCACCCATCAATAGGAAATAGGATTAAAGATTTGCTGAGCATGTCCCCAACCATCAGAACAAGACCCAGTTTCCCTCTCAGTCAGTCTCTCCCATCAGGAAGCTTCCATAAGCCTCTTATCCTTCTCCATCAGAGGGCAGACAGACTGAAAACCACAATCACAGAAAACTAGCCAATCTGATCACATGAGTCACAGCCTTGTCTAACTCAGTGAAACTATGAGCTATGCTGTGTAGGGCCACCCAAGACAGACAGGTGATGTTGGAGAGTTCTGACAAAATGTGATCCACTAGAGAAGGGAATGGAATACCACTTCAGTATTCTTGCCTTCAGAACCCCATGAACAGTATGAAAAGACAAAGATAGGACACTGAAAGAGGAACTCCCCAGGTCGGTAGGTGCCCAATGTGCTACTGGAGATCGTGGAGAAATAACTCTAGAAAGAATGAAGAGAAGGAGCTAAAGCAAAAACAACACCCACCTGTGGATGTGACTGGTGATGGAAGCAATGTCTGATGCTGTAAAGAGCAATATGGCATAGGAACCTGGAATGTCAGGTCCATGAATCAAGGCAAATTGGAAGTGGTCAAACAGGAGATGGCAAGAGTATATGTGGACATTTTAGGCATCAGCAAACTAAAAAGGACTGAAACAGGTGAATTTAACTCAGATGACCATTATGTCTACTACAGTGGGCAAGAATCCCTTAGAAGAAATGGAGCAGCCATCATAGTCAACAAAAGAGTCCGAAATGCAGTACTTGGATGTAGTCTCAAAAATGACAGAATGGTCTCTGTCCATTTCCAAGGCAAACCATTCAATATCATGGTAATCCACATCTCTGCCCTGACCAGTGATGCTGAAGAAGCTGAAGTTGAATGGTTTTATGAAGACCTCTAAGATGATCTAGAACTAACACCCAAAAAAGATGTCCTTTTCATTATAGGGGACTGCAATGCAAAAGTAGGAAGTCAAGAAACACCTGGAATAATAGGCAAATTTGGCCTTGGAGTACAGAATGAAGCAGGGCAAAGGCTAATAGGGTTTTGCCAAGAGAATGCAGTGGTCATAGCAAACACCCTCTTCCAACAACACAAGAGAATACTGTACACATGGACATCACCAGGTGGTCAGTACCAAAATCAGATTGATTATATTCTTTGCAGCCAAAGATGGAGAAGCTCTATACAGTCAGCAAAATCAAGACTGGGAGCTGACTGTGGCCAGATCATGGACTTCTTATTGCAAAATTCAGACTTAAATTTAAGAGAGCTGGGAAAATTACTAGACCATTCACGTGTGACCTAAGTCAAATCTCTTATGATTATACAGTGGAAATGACAAATAGATTCAAGGGATTAGATCTGATAGACAGAATGCCTGATGAACTATGGATGGAGGTTTGTGACATTGTACCGGAGATAGGGATCAAGACCATCCCCAAAAAAAGAAATGCAAAAAGGCAAAATGGCCACCTGAGGAGGCCTTACAAATAGCTGAGAAAAGAGAAGTGAAAAACAAAGGAGAAAAGGAAAAATACACCCATTTGAATGCAGGGTTCCAAAGAAAAGCAAGGAGAGATAAGAAAGCCTTCCATGAACTGGAGGAATCAACCTGCCTGACTTCAGGCTTTACTACAAAGCCACAGTCATCAAGACAGTATGGTACTGGCACAAAGACAGAAATACAGATCAATGGAACAAAATAGAAAGCCCAGAGATAAACCCACACACCTATGGACAGCTTATCTTCGACAAAGGAGGCATGAATATACAGTGGATTAAAGACAATCTTTTTAACAAGTGGTGCTGGGAAAACTGGTCAACCACTTGTAAAAGAATGAAATTAGATCACTTTCTAACACCATACACAAAAATAAACTCAAAATGGATTAAAGATCTAAACGTAAGACAAGAAACTATAAAACTCTTAGAGGAGAACATAGGCAAAACACTCTCTGACATAAATCACAGCAGGATCCTCTATGANATTGTTTCTAACTCCATTACAAAATAAAACTAAGTAAACAAGTTTAGCACGTAAGTTCAACATAAATGTCTATCCTTAGTTAAAATACATTAAAATCATAGAATCCATTAATTTGCTTATTTGTTTATTGGATGAATTCACATTTTTTTTTTTAATATTTATTTGGCCATGTTGGGTCTTAGTTGGGGCACACAGAATCTTTGTTATAGCATGCAGGATCTTTTTAGTTGCAGGGTATGGGATCTAGTTCCCTGACCAGGTATCGAATACAGGCCCCTTGCATTGGGATAGCAGAGACTTAGCCACTGTACTATGAGGGAAGTCCTTGAATTCACATTGTTAACTTAGACACAAGACATCCGATGATCTATCTCTCGATCACCTTTTGGTTCCCCTCATTATTTTAGGGGATTCCCAGGTGGCTCACTGGTAAAGAATTTGCCTGCCAATGAAAGAGACAGAGGAAAAGTGGATTTGATCCCTGTGTTGAAATTCCCCTCGAGAAGGAAATGGCATCCCACTCCAGTATTCTTGCCTGGGGAATCCTGTGGACAGAGGAGCCTGGCAGGCAAAGAATCAGACACAACTTAGCCACTAAACAACAGTTATTCTTAGAAAATTCTTTGAAGTTCTTGGAATAAGCATGTAAGAGTATTTTCTATTCTGACTTTTCTCTGACTCAGTTCTCTTTTCTTTTCCTACTCCACACCTAGAAAAATTGTATTAATTCAAGTCTCAATTCCTATTATGTAATCTGTGCAACACCAAACACTCTCCTTTACCTCATAGAAAAAGTATTGCCTCCCACGTGCCTCCATTGCACCTTGGAGGGTCTGTCATGTCCCTAAAGTCTTATTTCACTTATTTGGTTTTATGTTTTCCTTTGGACTTTCCTGGTGGTTCAGATGGTACAGCATCTTCCTACAATGCGGGAGATGGGAGTTCAATCCCTGAGTAGGGAAGATCTCCTGGAGAAGGAAATGGCAACCCACTCCAGTATTCTTTCCTGGAAAATCCCATGGACAGAGGAGACTGGTAGGCTACAGTCCATGGGGTCACAGAATTGGACACCACTGAGCAACTTCACTTTCTTTCTTTTTTTTCTTTTCCCTATTGGACTCATTTCCAGGATTTATCACAATGTGTGGCACATATTAAGTGTTCAGTATATATTTGGTGAATAAATAAGTAAACAGTATTATATAACAGGTTTTTATAGGATTTCCAAATTAATTTGAGTTCATCCAAAATCGAGCCGGAAACATGCAGGTGGTTTAGGTGCAAGGGCTCCTGGGGGGAAAAAATGCACAAATAGGGATAGTGAGACAGGTCTGGAAGAAGGTATATTGTAAGAATGAGTTCTTTAGACTCAGACAGCTGAGAAACATAGAATACTTCAGAGAAATTGCCTCTTCAAACTCATACTCTGATTGCACGTAAGCTGAGCAGACTCGTTCAGGCTCAACTTCTGAGAAGAACCTGAGGCAGAAAATTGGAGACATGTGTAATGAATATTCCAGGTAGAATGCCATCAACCAGCAGGGAATTTTCACCACTGCTGCAGCTCACGTTTGAGACACATCCACAGATGTCACTTGCGGGTATCAAAAGCATCTGCTGCGGTTTCATAAAATTTGTCTTCAGATATTGTTTGCAGGTAATGAATTGCCTGTGTCAGGTACTAAACCATGGCTGCTACCTTCTTTTTCCACTTTGAACACTGTTTGAGATGTTATATATAAATGTGTTTCACAACGCTAAAATGCAAGTAAATTTAATGTAACATTTATGTCGTCCATTTCAAAAAACCAATTTTACTAAACTATATTGATTGTCTAAATTATTTCCATTCCAAGCAGTTGTTGTGCATTGTAAAAGTTCACAACTTGTGGTTGAGAAATTTAATATAGCCCTCTAAAAGCACCTGGTCTGAGCCTTGTTTATAAAACTCTGAGGGATATTCTATTGTTAATATTATTAAATGATTTAAATGCTTGCATTAGATTCTTACCAAGTTGTGTTAGCCAAACTTGTATTTAATCATTGCCTAACACTCTTCATAAAATCCTGAAAATAATAGTGACATATATTAATTTCTCTTCCAATTAACCACATCCTTCCTTTGTTAAACAGAAATCTGAAACCTGCATTCTTTGTTTTATTCAGCATGAGTAAAATAAACCACATTCTAGGAATCAGGAACTATTGAAATTGGATTAAATCGTTCTCAATTCTACTGACTTTGATTACGGAAAAATAACATACCTTGGCCTTTCGAAAGGCTATCCTATGTGATGACAGACATATAAACAACAATGGCATAACTGGCTCGCAACCTCCTATGAAATCAAAAGATTTCATCTAAACTTCAAGGAATCATATCCTGTTCTGTAATTCCAGAACTATCTGTGATTACTTTCTTTGAGCAGGTGATGTTTATTAGCAAGGAAGTGGCGTTAGATTGACATCACGTGCCTTCCTATACAAACTGTGGTCTCTGGGCCTGCTGCATGGATAGGTCCTGGGAGGATGTTGGAAATGTATTAATAGAAATTCAGGCTGCTCCCCAGATATACTGAGTCACAATCTGCAAATACAAAAGTTCCTTACATAATTCATCTTCACTTGAAATTTGAAAAATACAGCTCTAAGTGATAGTTTTTCTTATTGAAAATAAATCTTATTGAAAATAAATCTTATTTATGGAACAGGAGATGGATGGTGATAATGTCCTGTGCTTTTTATACCAGTGAGGCCATAGGCTTTCTTTCTCTGTCTTGTACAACTGAGAAACTAACCAGCTGGCTGGTTACTCAACAACTATTCCCAACTTCTTCTCTTTTAATTTTATTCAGTTATCCTCCTCTTTGACAAAGCTTAGACAAAGACCTTCATTAAAAAATGAGGAGAGGATATCCCTAGTCCCATGGAGTGAACCATAAGTATTTTAAACCAATTCCATTGTTTCCTTATTTTTACCTGAGATTAGTTTAGGCTTTGGAGAAGGCAATGGCACCCCACTCTAATACTCTTGCCTGGAAAATGCCATGGATGGAGGAGCCTGTTAGGCTGTAGTCCATGGGGTCGCTAAGAGTCGGATACGACTGAGTGACTTCACTTTCACTTTTCACTTTCATGCGTTGGAGAAGGAAATGGCAACCCACTCAGTGTTCTTGCCTGGAGAATTCCAGGGATGGGGGAGCCTGGTGGGCTGCCATCTATGGAGTCGCACAGAGTCAGACACAACTGAAGTGACTTAGCAGCAGCAGTTTAGGCTTGGGCATGTGACAGTATTCTAAGCAGATTATATTAACCTTTTGTACTGCTTGATTCCTAGAAGGAATCTATACAGAATTATAGTTCAAAATAATTATAAACTAGAAGATATCAGCAAAGACCAAGATAAAAGTATGTCACAATTTAGCAGTAGGGTAGGAGAAGAGCTCTTTTAACTATAAAGCACTGATAACACCTTCTATGCTGTTAATGTATACTGCTATTTATTTTCTCTTTACTTAAGAACATTTCCTCCTAATGACTCTATTATCTATAGACAAAAAAAAAAAAAGTACTATAAGAAATAGAAACAAAGTTATAGAGAACAAATGTATGGACACCAAGGGAGGAGGAGAGGTGGAATGAATTGGAACGTTGGAATTGACCTATATACACTGCTATGCACGGAATAGGTAACTAGTGAGAACCTGCTCTATAGCATAGGGAACTCTACTCAGTGTTCTGTGGTAACCTAGATGGGAGAGGAATCCAGAAGAGAGGGGATATATGTATATGTACAGCTGATTCACTTTGCTGTACAGCAGACACTAGCAAACATTGTGAAGCAAATCTAACCCAACAATATTAAAACAAGGAAAGAAAAAGAAAATCAACGCCTCACAATCTCAAATGTATTGGTAATATTTAAATAACATTTTAAAAAAAAGCTGTCTTCTTTCAGATGAATTTTTGCATTTGGGAAACTTTCAGGAGATTTGCATTTGATTAGATGGGTTGTTGTTATTATAGTCACTCAGTCGTGTCCAACTCTTTGCAACCCCATGGACTGCAGCAGGGCAGTCTTCCCTGTCCTTCACCATCTCCCAGAGCTTGCCCAAACTCATGTCCACTGAGTCAGAGATGCCATCCAACCATCTAGTCCTCTGTCATCACCTTCTCCTCCTGTCTTAATCTTTCTCAGTTCAGTTCAGTTCAATTGCTCTGTCATGTCTGGCTCTTTGTACCCAAATGGACTGCAGCACACCAGACCCTCTCTGTCCATCACACCTCCCGGACTTCACTCAAACTCATGCCCATCCAAACATCTCATTCTCTGTGGTCTCCTTCTCCTCCCACTTTCAATCTTTCCCAGCATCAGGATCTTTTCAAATGAGTCAGCTCTTTCCATCAGGTGGCCAAAGTATTGGAGTTTCACCTTTAGCATCAGTCCTTCCAATGAACACCCAGGACTGATTTCCTTTAGGATGGACTGGTTGGATCTCCTTGCAGTCCAAGGGATTCTCAAGAGTCTGCTCGAACACCACAGTTCAAAAGCATCAATTCTTCAGCGCTCAGCTTTCTTCACAGTCCAACTCTCACATCCATACATGACTACTGGAAAAATCATAGCTTTGACGAGATGGACCTTTGTTAACAAAGTAATGTCTCTGCTTTTTAATATGCTGTCTAGGTTGTTCATAACTTTCCTTCCAAGAAGTAAGTGTCTTTTAATTTCATGGCTGCAATCACCATCTGCAGTGATTTTGGAGCCCCAAAAAATAAAGTCTGGTACTGTTTCCACTATTTCTCCATCTATTTGCCATGAAGTGATGGGACCGGATGCCATGATCTTCGTTTTCTGAATATTGAGCTTTAAGCCAACGTTTCACTCTCCTCTTTCACTTTCATCAAGAAGCTCTTTATTTCTTCATCACTTTCTGCCATAAGTTTGGTGTTATCTGCATATCTGAGGTTACTGATATTTCTCCTGGCAATCTGAATTCCACCATGTGCTTCATCCAGCCCAGCATTTCTCATGATGTGCTCTGCATATAAGTTAAATAAGCAGGGTGACAATATACAGCCTTGACATACTCCTTTTCCTATTTAGAACCAGTCTGTTGTTCCATATCCATTTCTAACTGTTGTTTACTGACCATATAGGCTTCTCAAGAGGCAGGACAGGTAGTCTGGTATTCCCATCTCTTTCAGAATTTCCACTGTTTATTGTGATCCACACAGTCAAAGACTTTGGCATACTCAAAAAAAAAAACCAGAAATAGATGTTTTTCTGGAACTCTCTTGCTTTTTCCATGATCCAGCAGATGTTGGCAATTTGATCTCTGGTTCTTCTGCCTTTTCTAAAACCGGCTTGAACATCTGGAAGTTCACGGTTCACATACGGTTGAAGCCTGGCTTGGAGAATTTTGAGCATTACTTTACTAATGTGTGAGATGAGTGAAATTGTGCAGTGCTTTGAGCATTCTTTAGCATTGTCTTTATTTGGGATTCGATTGAAAAATCACCTTTCCCAGTCCCATGGCCATTGCTGAGTTTTCCAAATTTGCTGGCATATTGAGTGCAGCACTTTCACAGCATCATCTTCCAGGATTTGAAATAGCTCAACTGGAATTCCATTACTTCCACTAGCTTTGTTTGTAGTGATGCTTCCTAAGGCCCATTTGACTTTGCATTCCAGGATGTGTGGCTCTAGGTGAGTGATCACACTATTATGATTTTCTGGGTTGTGAAGATCTTTTTTGTACAGTTCTTTTGTGTATTCTTGCCACCTCTTCTTAATATCTTCTCCTTCTGCTAGGTCCCTACCATTTCTGTCCTTTATTGAGCCCATCTTTGCATGAAATGTTCCCTTGGTATCTCTAATTTTCTTGAAGAGATATCTAGTCTTTCTCATTCTATTTTTTCCTCTATTTCATTGCATTGATCACTGAAGGCTTTCTTATCTCTCCTTGTTATTCTTTGGAGCTCTGCATTCAAATGGGTATATCTTTCCTTTTCTCCTTTGCTTTCGGCTTTTCTTCTTTTCACAGATATTTGCAAGGCCTCCTCAGACAGCCACTTTGCTTTTTTGCATTTCTTTTTCTTGAGGATGGTCTTGCTCCCTGTATCCTGTAAAATGTCATGAGCCTCAATCCATAGCTCATCAGGCACCCTGTCTATCAGATCTAGTCCCCTAAATCTATTTCTCACTTCCACTGTATAAGCATAAGGGATGGATTTAGGTTATACCTGAATGGTCTAGTGGTTTTCCCCACTTTCTTCAATTTACATCTGAATTTGGCAATAAGGAATTTATGATCTGAGCCAGTCAACTCCCAGTCTTGTCTTTGCTGACTATGTAGAGTTTCTCCATCTTTGGCTGCAAAGAATATAATCAATCTGATTTCGGTGTTGACCATCTGGTGATGTCCATGTGTAGAGTCTTCTCTTGTGCTGTTGGAAGAGGGTGTTTGCTATGACCAGTGCATTTTCTTGGCAAAACTCTATTAGCCTTTGCCCTGCTTCATTCTGTAATCCAAGGCCAAATTTGCTTGTTACTCCACGTGTTTTTTGACTTCCTACTTTTGCATTCCAGTCCTCTATAATGAAAAAAAATCTTTTTTGAGTGTTAGTTCTAAAAGGTTTTGTAGGTCTTCATAGAACCGTTCAACTTCTTCAGCATTACTGGTCAAGGCATACATAGATTAGATTGGTAATATTGACCTTAAATGTAGAAGTTGCAGAGTTCAGAACAGGTTACTTTACAGCAGAAGTGGGTAAAAGACAGAACCAATTTGCTGAGTGAATCTCCTTTCCCTTTTGACATAATTGTGGCAAGAAGCACAAGCTGGAATCAAGATTGCCGGGAGAAATATCAATAACCTCAGATATGCAGATGACACCACCCTTATGGCAGAAAGTGAAGAGGAACTAAAAAGCCTCTTGATGAAAGTGAAAGAGATGCTGAGTGAATCTCCTTTCCCTTTTGACATAATTGTGGCAAGAAGCACAAGCTGGAATCAAGATTGCCGGGAGAAATATCAATAACCTCAGATATGCAGATGACACCACCCTTATGGCAGAAAGTGAAGAGGAACTAAAAAGCCTCTTGATGAAAGTGAAAGAGAAGAGTGAAAAAGTTGGCTTAAAGCTCAACTTTCAGAAAATGAAAATCATGGCATCCAGTCCCATCACTTCATGGGAAATAGATGGAGAAACAGTGGAAACAGTGTCAGACTTTATTTTGGGGGCTCCAATATCACTGCAGATGGTGACTGCAACCATGAAATTAAAAGATGCTTACTCCTTGGAAGAAAAGTTATGACTACCCTAGATAGCATATTCAAAAGCAGAGACATTACTTTGCCAACAAAGGTCTGTCTAGTAAAGGCTATGGTTTTTCCTGTGATCATGTATGGATGTGAGAGTTGGACTGTGAAGAAGGCTGAGCGCTGAAGAATTGATGCTTTGGAACTGTGGTGTTGGAGAAGACTCTTGAGAGTCCCTTGGACTGCAAGGAGATCCAACCAGTCTATTCTGAAGGAGATCAGCCCTGGGATTTCTTTGGAGGGAATGATGCTAAAGCTGAAGCTCCAGTATGTTGGCCATCTCATGTGAAGAGTTGACTCAATGGATAAGACTCTGATGCTGGGAGGGATTGGAGGCAGGAGGAGAAGGGGACAACAGAGGATGAGATGTGTGGATGGCATCACCAACTCGATGGACATGAGTTTGAGTGAACTCCGGGAGTTGGTGATGGACAGGGAAGCCTGGCGTGCAGCGATTCATAGAGTCACAAAGAGTGGGACATGACTGAGCTACTGAACTGAACTGAACTGAATTGAACTGGCAAATGGGAGTAGAGGTTCCATTGCCACAATTTTCTAACTAAAATATATGAATTTTTAAAACATTAGGCTTTCAATCTCTCAAAGAAATATCTTTCTCAAGATTTGATCCCTAAACTTCCAATAAGAACCCATGATTTAGCAGGGAAAAACAATATAGTATTTTTAAAATTGGAATTAAAATTTCAGGGAGGTTTTTAGCCACTATCTCTCTATGAATAAATTACAGTTAGTAGTTGTTTGTTTGAAACAGAATAATGGCTTCTGGAAAAGATGTATTTTAATTTCTACTGTGAGGTAACTTTGTGGTTATCCAGCAATGATTTTCCAAGTGGAGAAATTGAAATCAGAGAATTTAGGTGGTTTTCACAGAGGTGGTGTTCACTCCTACCTCGTACCATCATCATGACTAGACACCATGTTTCTAACCAGTTAGTCCGAGGCTTCACCCTGTGTCTTGCTCTCATCATCATCAATTCTCCACTGAGTCTTCCATATGGTATGAACCATACGGTTCACAGCACACTTTTACTTGGGTATTAGTTATATGAAAAAGGAATGCTTAATTTCAGACTTCGAATTCATGTGAAGAGATGAACCCCAGTGATACCCTACAGCTATCCCCTAGCTGGAGGGTAAGAAACATCTTGTCACTGATTGTACACATTTTTGTTTCCTAAAGACGTGTTTTTGATTGGGCACAGAGTGAATGTACTGATTATATATTTCTCTTCTATTTGCTACATTGAATCATTGACATTTTTTGAAAGACCTTACTATCCTAAACTTTAATAACAAAAAATTGTGAAAATCATTACTAACCAGGGTTCAAGGGCCACAGTTTGCTTTCAATAATATTTAAACCTTCTATTTTGGTAATCTGGAAATTATATCATCTCTAGGTTGTATTGTTATTTGTTCATTGTATTCCAAGCTGGATAGCTTTTAATTGTTTCTATAACTGGTGCATATATTATACAGTTTCAAAATGTCAAATTATAATAGTGTAATTAACAGAGCCATAGATATTTTCAATCTGTATTTATTGCAATCCTGCATTAATTTCTTCTTGCTTCATATGTGTGCAGTGTTCTTTCATTTTTACAAGGCTGAAACCTTTATGCTGCCGCTGCTGCCAAGTCGCTTCAGTCGTGTCCACTCTGTGCGACCCCATAGACAGCAGCCCACCAGGCTTCCCCGTCCCTGGGATTCTCCAGGCAAGAATACTGGAGTGGGTTGCCATTTCCTTCTCCAATGCATGAAAGTGAAAAGCGAAAATGAAGTCGCTCAGTTGTGCCCAACTCTTAGCGACCCCATGGACTGCAGCCCACCAGGCTCCTCCATCCATAGGATTTTCCGGGCAAGAGTACTAGAGTGGGGTGCCATTGCCTTCTCCGGAAACCTTTATAATTATTAGTATTTATCCTCTAAAATTTATCCTCAGGAAATTGGTCAGTCATAGGTTTACTTCTCTTTTAATAAGAAATATTTTAATCATAAAATATCTTAGCTAATAGAAACTTCACAACTGTGTTACCTCAGTGTAGGCATCATTATATTTCTGATAATCCGATAGGTGTTTGTCCACAATCAGGTTAATTCAGATTCCACTCGATTCAGATTGTTAGAAAATTACTTATTTATGTGGAGTCAAAATTTTCTCATCATAACTTTAATGCATTGCTTTTACTTTGACCTTTGGAGTAACACAGAATAAGTCTACCATCTTTTCAAAGTGATGGAGGCTTAAAATTGGGTATTAGTTATTACACTGCACTTCCCTTTTCCTCTTTTCCAAACCCTGAAATGATAATGACGATGATGATAATATTTACTACGTATGAACCATGAGTCAGGAAACAGTCTTTCACATGTATTATTAGCCTATTGAATTCCCTCAATAGACCCATAAAGATGATACTAATATTCTCACTTACCATATTTACAATGCTTTCTAAGAGTCATATCAGCTAAGAAACTGGAAGAAAGAAGCAAACTCTGACATCAAAACCAAGTTCTTCCCAACCCTCTACCCTGCCTTTTACTGTACTTCATGTTTCTTTATCCTTTCTTCTTATGACAGAGTTCTTAAACTCATCATCAGAGTCTCACTGTCAATGCTTTCATTTGTTGCAACATATCTTACTATTGCTGTATAATCTATATATCTATCTTTCACATACTGTTGTTACTTCAGTAAAGGATTTCATTTTGGTCAAATGTTTGGCTTTCCACTCAAACTTATTGGAAGATATGAATTATGATATGGTGTTAATTAAGCTATGTTGTTACTAGATATGAATTACTGAGCCCAGGTCCTCAAGCTAGCTAAAAATTTCAATTATTCTTCTATATTGTACACATTTAAGTACTTCCCAGTGAGTATGCCCATCCCTCTCCAAACACCAGTTGGTTACTATGGAAACATAAATGTAGGCTGGAAAGCCATCAGGCCACTAATTGATACAGACAGTCAATTAGGGCTTCAAAGGAGCTGGCTCAGTGTTTAACACATAGAGAACATGGGAGAAAGATTATAGTGTGTTGTGGCATAATCTCTGTTGCTTCATTGTAGACCAGAGCTATATATGCTACTGGATGGTTTCTACAGAGACGAAGCAGGTTTCTCACTGTTTGCTAATGGGAAGGTAGCCTTATGGGAACAATGATATTGTACGATTTGAACCTATTAGCTTTCCCTTTCTAAAGTTCCAGACTGAACCAATTCTGACTCTGTTCAGGTCAAAAGTCTTCTTAATCTCTGTGTTATGCTGATCAAACCTCCAACTGTCGGGTCAAATTATTTCCATTGCGCCAGTTCTATTTGTGATTAATTAAAATTTCTTCTTGATTGCATACAGTTCTTTTAAATGTATAATCCCTTTATTGTGTAGTGAATTGAGAATATGGTCCTAATTTAAAAACAAATACTCATGTAGGCCTCTCCATATAATGTAAGCCATCAATTTTAGTAAAGAAAGAAAAATAAAACATTTTACTATTTTTGCATGAGAATATGAGTGCAATAACCAAGAAAAAATTATACATGACTTGCCTATCATTGCAGATTATAAGAATTGATTAAAGGGGAAAAATGCTTAATGTAAATAAAATGTATATCCAGAAAGCCTTGATTCCAGATTTTTATCCAGCAGCATTTTAGTTTTAGAAAAAATAATCAAAGCTGAGACGACATGGAAAATTTAAAAGGTGGCAAACTTTCTCCTCATTAGACTATAGGAATTTGAAAATTCAGGTTAATTTTCCTTCAGGTTATCCTATAATTTAAATGAAGAATTGCTCTGAAGTTTTGTTCTCTCTGTATAACTATAGTGATTAACTACATGATCTTTTGTGTCATATTTATTACGAGGGACAGGGTACCTTTCTGTTATTTTATTCATTTTCATCCTGCCAGAAAACATGTATAAGTGAAAGCCTTGCACACGATTGTGGCATTATTTAGAAGTCTAGGAAACATCAACCCTTTCCAAAAGGAAACTCGATTTTTCTCATCCTTAACAAGTCTGTCAAAAATCCATTTATAAAAGAAAGCAGTTGAATTAAGAAGTGCAAACAACTAGAGTTTCGCTTAGAACAGCGAAGCTGGCAATGGACCAGGTGCTGAGCAACCTTTGAGTTCCCCTGCAAAGGGCAGTAGGGAAAGAGAAGAAAGGTGGAAGAAAAGAGGTGGGAAAAGGTGGGCAAGAGGTTCCCAGAGAGGGACTAGCAAGAAACAAAACCAAAAAATGATGTACAAGAAGTCCTCAAGACAGGCCAAAGAAAAGGTGAGCTCATGAAAGACGGGGAGAGCTCTCAGATGAAAGAGGAGGGAGAGAGTTCTCTGAGACTGGGGCAACAGCCAAGGACCTGCCAGCACCAGGAGGGTGGGAGAGAAGTCACGTGGTCCTGGGTAGGGCACTCAAAGCCTGAGTAAAGAAGAATCCGTTTATAATATTTGTACTGAAACATTACGGTCCCTCCATAAAGCACAACAGATTATGTAAGAAATTGTAGGGAGGGGAGGACAAATGTGTTGCTTGGTTATAGCATCTGTTCATAATGGAACTAAAGAGGGCTCTGTCACTTGTTAACCGTGAGACCTTGGAGAAGTTTATTAACCTCTCTGTGCTTCCATAGCCTCATATATGAAATGTGTATATAATGGAGCAGGCATGCGTGCTGAGTCACTTCAGTCCTGTCCAATTCTTTGCAACTCCATGGCTGTAGCCGAGCTGGCTCCTCTGTCCACGGGATTTCCCAAGCAAGAATACTAGAGTGGATCGCCATTTCCTTCTCCAGGGGATCTTCTTGACTCAGGAATCAAACCCACATTTCCTGCACTACAGGTGGAACCTTCATGGACTGAGCCACCAGGGAAGCCCAACAGGAATTTACCTGACCTCAGCTGAAGGCAGTGTCTACATTCTGTTCCACTCTGATGGGGTGGGAGAGGCAAGGATGGGCCTCCTTCTTTCATGGGGAGCCTTTCCTCAAATGTCTGGAGACCCTTGATTGTTCATATATGCAGAAGAAACATCAGAGCAGCTTTAATGGCCTCACTAGGTGAGTAGCTCAAACAGTCAAGAATCTGCCTGCAATGCAGGAAACCTGGGTTCAATCCCTGGGTTGGGAAGATGCCCTGGAGAAGGGTATGGCAACCCTCTCCAGTATTTTTGCATGGAGAATTCCATGGACAGAGGAGCCTGGTGGGTTCCAGTCCATGAGTTAGCAGAGTCGGATACTATTGAGCAACTAACACTTTCACACTTATGCTCAAGAAGTAGGCGTTAAAGCTGAGGACAAGTTCTAGGTGTATTGGAATGTTGTCAGTGGGCTATAGAGTGATGAGTTGCAGGTCAGACTTTGTTTAGGAAACTTCCAGGTATCAGAATTTGGAAGTATTTTCTTTGGAGCATTGTTTCTTCAGAGAAGGATCAGTTGCTTGCCTGGGGTATAGCTCAGCTACTAGCAAACTTGACATTGATATGAAAAGGAGCTGGAAATGTTAGTAATATTCAGTATATCCTAATACATGACCCGTTATTACTTAAGCCCTTATGTCTAACCTTCTCTATCTACAGAACTTATGTGGAGTACTTTGAATAAAATTGCTCTAAAGAAAACATATGGTCTCTCCTTGAGAAATAGCAGTAGGAATCCCAGTGCACACGGTTAAATTGTGACCTTAGAGGTCTAATTGCTTCCAATACAAACCTTTAAACAATCCACCTGTTTCCAGATCTTGTTCTAACTTTATATTCCAAAGCCTTTTATGTTTATTATTTCATTTTTGAGGGTTTTGAAGTGAATCAGCCACTGGTTTGATATTCTCTGTGTAAGCATTTAATTCTGATCCTTCTTCACTTTTCTGAATTATTTGCTATTTTGCTGTCTAATTTCCATGTTTATAAATTAGGGGGAGATTATGAACTTTGACAAATTATAACAAAATGTCACTTAGGATTGTGTTTCTCCTTTTCCTTTCTGCAAGGGTGAATTCTGAAAGAAGAGGGTAGATATATTTTCAATCTTTTTATTAAACTTGGGATTCTCCTTCTGACATACTTTTAATCAAGAATGCATTGATTCAATAAACTAAAGTACTTTTAAAAATAAAATGAATTAAATTCCAGATTTTACAGTTAATTTCAAGTACTTCTACCCAGAGCATCTTACTATACACAGCATTTATACAGCATATTTTCTGAGTTGGAAACACTTCAAGTGTATTTTTCACTCAGAAATATTTACTGTTTATGATTTCATAAAAACATAACTTTAAATAGGAAGAGCAGACATTATGGACTGTAAAACTATAGTCTTCTTTGACATAAAGAAAGATGATATGAAACATCAACTCTAAAAATGCTTTTTTTTTACATAAATAAAAAGAAAATGGGTAATCTGTATATACTTTCAATCACCACTAACTTAGAAAAATAAGGAAATATTTAAAATTCTTGATTTGATCTTGCTTGAAAACTCAAAAAATCCATCATATTCATACTATATCCACAGATGGCAGCAGGCAATAGGAACTGAATAAAGTGTCACCTTTATTCAGTGACCACAGGTGCTTTTCGTCTCACTACAATCCCCACCTCTTCTTATTGCCTAGCCCACCTTAGACATCACATTATTTTCCTGCTCCTTACAGGGCAGAAATAACATCCTAAAGCTAATCTGTTCTGTATTGAATTTGTACTTAGGATAGATTTTTCCCAAGAGGAAATGAATCAGCAAACATTGAAATTAAATTATCTTAAGGAACCACTGTTATGCTGGCAGTTTTCCAAATACAATGGACAGATAATGAGTATTCTTTAAAACTCCCCCAGATTATTAGTTAACTCATCTCAAAGAATTAGTATTTATGTCATAAAAATAATTGTGCTTTTCTTTTTGGTGTGAATAAATAATTATATGTTTTAGAAAACTCATGTCTCTCACAGTTAGTATCTTGTAGAAAAAATACAGTTAAATGGAGTTAGTTCATCTGTGTGGTAGTTGGTTGAGAAATACTAATGTATATCAATGAAGCAGTATCTAGAGAAATACACAGAAGTAATAGCAAAGAGGAAGCAACTATTCAGTTATCAAGTAGTCTAATAAGTAGTATATATGAAAAGATGTGCTTATAAGAAAAGAGGAGGACTTGATTGTCAGAAACACTCTAAAGCTGAATAAATCTTTAAATGCTAGAGACATCATCAGTCTTTATTCCATTTCTCAAGATATGTGAGTTTGTTATTTTTTATCACAAGCCAGACATGTGATCAATACCAATTCTCAGTGTTGTGATGGGTAAAATGCACCCAAACAAAATGCACTTAATTAATAGACTAGCATAGCAAAGTGGTATTTGAAAGATATCAATCCGTCTCCTCACCACTCTAATTCTCTTTATGCTTGCTCTAAGATGAGTACACTTTTGAGCAACATTTGAAAGCTCAGTCAAGTCCAACCTTCTACTGCATGAGAAGCTATGTCAGTACTTGGTTCTTCCTCACTTGGTAATCTAATTCTAGGTGCAGCATGTAACATAGGAATCCTATGATTCCTCTGAACTGAACCCCTCTTCCCTTCCTTTCTGGAAGGGTGCTATCTGAGCTTCTCAAGCTGAAATTCCCCTGCTCCTTTTTCTTCCTTATCTCTGATTTAATTCCTAAACCTAGACTCCCCATTCCCAGTCATCAAAGGCTCCAGTGACTCCAGCAAGAGATAAGTGCCTATAATTCTCTTCAATGTTTCATGGAAAGTTCTATCCAATAAACATTTTCCTCTAGCCAGAAAAGCATGATCAGTTTTAAACAGTATCCAACAATTATATATTTTTCAGCAACCTTAAGCTGTTCTGCATCCATCACCAATATAAAAATCTCTAAAGCCAACCTGTGCAAGAAATGTATTAATGAATAATATGCTTTTTCATTGTCTTTCATATGTTCGAAGACAATCAGTCCAGTTCTGCCTTTTATCTTGAGCTGGGCCATTGGTCAAAATGACTTTTATTTACTTTCATCTCCCTCTCTGAGATGAATTCATATATTAGAAAATTCAGTTAATTTTTAAAAGTTAATGTTGTAATTGAACTGGGATTTCTTGCATTGCAGGCGGATTCTTTACCAGCTGAGCTACCAGGGAACCCCATGTGAAGCTACAGTTCCAAGTAATTTACCTTCTCCGTCTTGTTGGTGTTATCGAATTATGAAATACTTTGTTGTCATTGTTCAGTTGCTCGGTCACTTCTGATTCTTTGCAGCCTCATGGACTGTGGCACATCAGGCTTCCCTGTCCTTCACTATCTTCCATAGCTTGGTCAAACTTGTGTCCATTGAGTCGGTGATGCCATCCAAACATCTCACCCTCTGTCATCCCCTTCTCCTCATGCCTTCAATCTTTCCCAGCATCAGTATGAAATACTAAACCCTCTTTATTCCTTGGGACCTCAGCCTGAGCAGCACAGGAAGACCATGTCCACATAAAGCTGTGTCCAGCTTCTCCCGGCATAGAAGACCTCTCTCAACGATACCCACTCTGCTCTCTCAAGTTTCCTTCCACTTCAAATTGCTTTCATCCGTATGCTCAACCTTTTCATCATGTTCCATCCCCTCCTTGTCTTAATCAAAACCTCACTTTCCTTAAAAAAAAAAAATTAAAACCTTGTTCTACATATCTCTCTCTCAAGTTGATATTGCTCATTCTCATATGCTCCGCATGCTACAAGGGCAAAGCTATTGGATTAAATGTGCTTAGCTTAGCTTTCATTTGTGTAGAGACCTTCAAGATTTTGTCCTAAAGAGCATCTGAAGCTTTGATCCCAACTTACTGGAATCAAACTGCTTGACATTTATTTCCACCTATTGATTTTCTATCATCATGAAGGTGCCCTTTGAAGGTTCATGCCATTCCATACCATGCTACTCATGATGAAGAGATTAAATTTATCTCATCTTTTAGCAAAAATCATAGCTTTTACAAGACTAGTATGTAAAGCAGATTTTTCAGCCATGGTGCTATTAAAATTTGAGTTGGATAATTCTTTGATGGAAAGGACTGTCGTGTGCATTGTGGGAGATTTAACAACATCTCAGTCCTTTATCCACTGGATGCCAGCAGCATCTCTCCCCACAATTTTAGTGATAATCAGGATTATCTCCAGACATTGCCAGTGTCCTATGAATGGAAAACCCCCCTGGTTAATATCTACTGGCATAAAGAAATAATTTTTAAAAATTAATTCTTTCCATTATGAAATTTATAAACACAAACTGACATACTAATTCAGAGTGCAGGTGCAGAAAGGAAGAGCAACAAAATATTAACAAACCTTAAACACATAAGCCTGAAAAGTTGATCATGACTGAATTCCTAAAACAATAGATGCATTAAAAGTTTTAGAAGACTCTTCAAGTTAATGTGTCTGAAATTAAGGAATAAATTCATTTCATACTCATAAATTCATTTCATAATCATATATTCACTTCATCTTCTTAGAATTACAAATGGATTTGATTTGGTTATTATCATTTTTCAGATGTTCTGAAATAAAAAAGCAAAGAACCACTTAAATGGCTTCAACATAATGGATTCAGAGACAAATAAATGTATTCAGTTGCAAAAGTATTACATTTAAAAATGTTAGTAACTGCATCATTATCTTTTCTTAATATGCCATTTATTGTTAAAAAAAACAGTGATTTATAATAACCTACTTATTTCATGACATATCATACTCTCAAATCAAGAGCTGAATCCTAATTGAATACAGAATAATGCTGTGCACAAAGTGATCAAATGCCATAAATATCAGATGATGAAGATGAATTGTAGGTCAAAGTAACTAAGTGTCCTCCAAAAACTTAATTAGTCTTTTATTATATTGTAATAATTTTTCAAATAAGTAACAGTTATCATACTCAAACTATAAGTTGTACCATGAAGTTAGAATTCTGTGCTGTCCAAATCAACTTCTCAAATATTTGTTGTTCAGTCACTAAGACGTGTCCAGCTCTTTGCAACTCCATGAACCACAGCACACTAGGCTTATCTGTCCTTCTCTATCTCCCATAGTTTGCCCAAACTCATGTCCATTGATTTGGTGATGCCATCCAACCATCTCATCCTCTGTCGCCCCTTTCTCCTCCTGCCCTCAATCCTTCCCAGCATCAGGGTCTTTTCCAATATGTTGGGTCTTTTTCAATGTGTCGGCCCTTCATATCAGGTGGCCAGAGTATTGGAGCTTCAGTTTCAGCATCAGTTCTTCCAATGAATATCCAGAGTTGATTTCCTTCAGGATGGATTGGTTGGATCTCCTTGCAATCCAAGGGACTCTCAAAACTCTTCTCCAGCACCACAGTTCAAAAGCATCAATTCTTTGGTGCTCAGCCTTCTTTATGGTCCAACTCTAACATCCATAGATGACCACTAGAAAAGCCATAACTTTGACTAGATGGACCTTTGTAGGCAAAATAATGTCTCTGCTTTTTAATATGCTGTCTAGGTTGGTCATAGCTTTTCTTCCAAGGAGCAAGTGTCTTTTAATTTATGGCTGCAGTCACCATCCACAATGATTTTGGAGCCCAAGAGAATAAAATCTGCCACTGTTCCCATTTTTTTCCCCATCTGTTTGCTGTGAAGCAAGGGGACTGGATGCCATGATATTAGCTTTTTTAATTTTTTCAAAGTTAGAAGTACTTTTAAAATCAAATATTCTGAAGTACATTATTGATACCAACTCACTCTGTAGCTGCTTCAGCTGGAGAGTTATGACTCATTCCTTCTCTCCTCCCTTGACTTGGGGTTTTCTATTGTGTAGAAGGATGGATCCACTCCTGGTTATGATAGTGTGCAAGGATAACAAAATATGAAGAAAAATTTTTAAGCTACTCACATATCACTTCTCTTTCATGATAAATAACACAGTTAAAGGTGAACAATTTACTTATTAAATTTATGGTTTGATTTACATGGGGCCAAATATTTGAATTTTATGTTTACTCCAAAGTTCTCATATAAATGTGGTTTTGATAACACTAAAGAAATTAGCTACTTTGGTTTTATTACACTCATTCTAGAGAAAAGTATCCAAAAGTTGTTTTATTAAATTGACAGATGATTCTTGTGTACTATTTGATTTATCTTCATTGTTAATTAACAATAACTAACAGGTCTAGTATTTAACTGAAAAGACAAAAATTAAATGGAGATCTTTAATTTTAAAAAAACTAATACAAGTGATTCAATGGTTCAACTATTCCTGCAAGGCAATCCATTCATTATAAACTGAATTGTTATTTATACTAAAATTTTTTATTTTTCTGAATTTTTAATTTTTGACTATACAAAAATATGAATTAATTTATCCACAGTCAGAAGTCTTCAATGCAAAGGGAAGTCTGGCATGTTCATTTATAACTTAACTTTTGAGTTAAATCTATATGTGAATCTTGATTCTACCACTTCTTAATTCTGTACACTTAAAAAACATCCAAAAACCCCAAAACTCTCATCTGTAAGAGGAGACAAATCATGGGCCACTGAGAGAATTAAAATGAGATCACTTTTTAAATTGCATAGCAGGGTGACTGGTATAGAGTATCTATCAATAATTATTTTTATTACTGAAATTATTTTGTAAAAATTAATTCAAATTATTATTTTTTGCATGTAAAAATATGTTTACATTACTTAATTTTCTTGTATTACTACATGAGACATAAAAAATCATCAAATTTGTAAAGCTGGCTTCATATTTTTATCTATTGTGTATTGAAATATAATCAACTTACAATATACTAGTTTTAGGAGTATTCAGGTCATTTCAGTCCCTCATTCATGTCCGACTCTTTGTGACCCCATGGACCACAGCACACAGGCCTTCTGGTCCATGAACAACTCCCAGAGCTTACCCAAACTCACGTCCACTGAGTCAGTGATGCCATTCCACTATCTGTCATCCCCTTCTCCAGCCCTCAATCGTCCTCAGCATCAGGGTACTTTCAAATGAGTCAGCTCTTTGCCCCAGGTGGCCAAAGTATTGGAGTTTCAGCCTCAGCATCAGTCCTTCCAATGAACACCCAGGACTGATCACCTTTAGGATGGACTGGTTGGATCTCCTTGCAGTACAAGGGACTCTCAAGAGTCTTCTCCAACACCACAGTTCAAAAGCATCAACTCTTAGGTGCTCAGTTTTCTTTACAGTCCAACTCTCACATCCATACATGACCAATGGAAAAACCACAGCCTTGATTGGATGGACCTTTGTTGGCAAAGTAATATCTCTGCCTTTGAATATGCTATCTAGGTTGGTCATAACTTTCCTTCCAAGGAGTAAGCGTCTTTTAATTTCATGGCTGCAATCACCATCTGTGGTGATTTTGGAGCCCCCCCAAAATAAAGTTTGACACTGTTTCCACTGTTTCCCCATTTATTTTCCATGAAGTGATGGGATCAGATGTCATGATCTTAGTTTTCTGAATGTTGAGCTTTAAGCCAACTTTTTCACTCTCCTCTTTCACTTTCATCAAGAGGCTCTTTACTTCTTCTTCACTTTCTGCCATAAGGGTGGTGTCATTTGCATATCTGAAGTTATTCATATTTCTCCCCGCAGTCTTGATTCCAGCTTATGCTTCATCCAGCCCAGTGTTTCTCATGTTGTACTCTGCATATAAGTTAAATAAGCAGGGTAACAATATACAGCTTTGACATACTCCTTTTCCTATCTGGAACCAGTCTGTTGTTCCATGTCCAGTTCTAATTGTTGCTTCCTGGCCTGCATACGAATTTCTCAGGAGGCAGGTAAGGTGGTCTGGTATTCCCATCTCTTTCAGACACAGTCAAAGGCTTTGGCATAGTCAATAAAGCAGAAATAGATGTTTTTCTGGAACTCTCTTGCTTTTTGATGATCCAGCAGATGTTGGCAATTTGATCTCTGGTTCCTCTGCCTTTTCTTAAACCAGCTTGAATATCTGGAAGTTCACAGTTCACATATTGCTGAAGCCTGGCTTGGAGAATTTTGAGCATTACTTTGCTAGCATGTGAGATGAGAATTGTTTGGTAGCTTGAACATTCTTTGGCATTGCCTTTCTATGGGATTGGAATGAAAACTGACCTTTTCCAGTCCCATAGCCACTGCTGAGTTTTCCAAATTTGCTGGCATAGTGAGTGCTGCACTTTCAGAGCATCATCATTTAGGATTTGAAATAGCTCAACTGGAACTTCATTACCTCCACTAGCTTTGTTTGTAGTGATGCTTTCTAAGGCCCACTTGACTTTGTATTCCAGGATGTCTGCCTCTAGGTGAGTGATCATACCATTGTGATTATCTAGGTCATGAAGATCTTTTTTGTATAGTTCTTCTGTGTATTCTTGCCACCTCTTCTTAATATCTTCTGCTTCTGTTAGGTACCTACCATTTCTGTCCTTTATTGACCCCATCTTTGCATGAAATTTCCCCTTGGTATCTAATTTTCTTGAAGAGATCTCTAGTCTTTCTCATTCTATTATTTTCCTCTATTTCTTTGCACTGATCACTGAGGAAGTCTTTCTTATCTCTCCTTGCTATTCTTTGGAACTCTGCATTCAAATGAGTATATCTTTTTCTTTTCTCCTTTG
The DNA here is from genome assembly GCA_006408695.1 of Aepyceros melampus. NCBI lineage: Eukaryota > Metazoa > Chordata > Mammalia > Artiodactyla > Bovidae > Aepyceros > Aepyceros melampus. The sequence continues at coordinate 352,065 of SJXQ01005538.1, read as the reverse complement.
CTTTTGGCTTTTCTTCTTTTCACAGATACTTGTAAGGCCTCCTCAGACAGCCATTATTCTTTATTGTATTTCTTTTTTTTTTTTTTACTTTATAATCTTTTTTTATTTTTTTTTATTAATTTTTATTTTTTAGTTTGTTTTGCTTTACAATACTGTATTCATTTTGCTATACATCGACATGAATCAGCCACGAGTGTACATGAACTCCCAATCCCGACCCACCTCCCCGCTCCCGCCCCACACCATCTCTCTGGATTATCCCCGTGCATCAGCCCCAAGCATCCTGTATCCTGCATCGAACCTGACTGGCGATTCATTTCACTTATGATATCATACATGTTACACTGCCACTCTGCCAACTCATCCCACCCTCACCCTCTCCCACAAAGTCCAAAATGCTGTTCTATGGCCTTGATCACTGTCTCCTGTACAATGTTATGAATCTCCATTCATAGTTCATCAGGTACGCTGTCTATCAGATCTAGTCCCTTAAATCTACTTCTCACTTCCACTGTATAATCATTGGGGATTTGATTTATGTCATACCTGAATGGTCTAGCTGTTTCCCCCACTTTCTTCAATTTAAGTCTGAATTTGGCAATAAGGAGTTCATGATCTGAGCCATAGTCAGATCAAGTCCCAGTCTTGTTTTTGCTGACTATATAGAGATTCTCCATCTTTGGCTGCAAAGAATATAATCAATCTGATTTCGGCGTTGACCATCTGGTGATGTCCATGTGTAGTCTTCTCTTGTGTTGTTGGAAAAAGGTGTTTGCTATGACTAGTACGTTCTCTTGGCAAAACTCTATTAGCCTTTGCCCTGCTTCATTCTGTACTCCAAGGCCTAATTTGCCTGTTATTACAGGTGTTTCTTGACTTCCTTCTTTTGCATTCCAGTCCCCTATGATGAAAAGAACATCTTTTTTGGGTGTTAGTTCTAAAAGGTCTTGTAGCTCTTCATAGAACCCTTTAATTTCAGCTTCTTCAGCGTTACTGGTTGGGGCATAGGCTTGGATTACCGTGATACTGAATGGTTTGCATTGGAAACGAACAGAGATCATTCTGTCGTTTTTGAGATTGCATCCAAGTACTGCATTTCAGACTCTTTTGTTGACCATCATGGCTACTCCATTTCTTCTAAGGGATTCGTGCCCACAGTAGTAGATACAATGGTCATCTGAGTTAAATTCACCCATTCCAGTCAATTTTAGTTCGCTGATTCCTAGAATGTCGACATTCACTCTTGCCATCTCCTGTTTGACCACTTCCAATTTGCCTTGATTCATGGACCTGACATTCCCGGTTCCTATGCAATATTGCTCTTTCAGCATCGGACCTTGTTTCTGTCACCATTCACATCCACAGCTGGGTGTTGTTTTTATTTTGAATCCATCTTTTTTATCCTTTCTGGAGTTATTTCTCCACTGATCTCCAGTAGCATATTGGGCACCTACCGACCTGGGGAGTTCTTCTTTCAGTGTCCTAACTTTTTGCCTTTTCATACTGTTCATGGGGTTTTCAAGGCAAGAATGCTGAAGTGGTTTGCCATTCCCTTCTCCAGTGGACCACATTTTGTCAGAACTCTCCACTATGACCTGTCCATCTTAGGTGGCCCTACATGGCATGGCTTAGTTTCACTGAGTTAGACAAGGCTTTGGTCCATGTGATCAGATTGGCTAGTTTAGGAGTATAGCATAGTGATTTTACACATTGTACTGCATTAAAATTTATTACAGGAGAATGGCTATAATTCCCTGTGCTATATAGTATATTCTTGTTTGTGTATCTATTTTAGGCATAGTAACTTGTATCTCTGCACTTCCTTTGTGGCTCAGCTGATAAAGGATCTTCCTGCAATGCAGGAGATCTGGGTTCGATCCCTGGGTGGGAAGATCCCCTGGAGAAGGGAAAGTCTACCCACTCCAGTATTCTGACCTGGAGAATGCCATGGACTGTATAGTCCATGGCGTCTCAAAGAGTCGGACACAACTGAGCTTTCACTTTCACTTTCAACTTGTATCTCTTAATCCTAGCTTTATAGCTATAAATCCCAGTTTAAGTGGCCTTATACATTAATATTGATTATGCTAATTCTATTGGTTTCTAGTCATCTTTATGTAATATTTATGTTTTATTCTATTTTGATTTACATAGACTTTTTTTTTTTTAATTCAGAAAAGCTAGTGAGTTTTACCAAATTCTGTTTCAGTTTCTGGTAATATGACCATATTGATCTATTTTGAATTTTCCTAAAATAAATTATCCTGAGATTAGTAATATTGAATAATCACTCAAAAAGTTAGAAGCTCAAAATCTTGCTCACTTTTTCCATTATATTCTAGATAATTGATTTTGCTTTTTCCTTTATTTTACATTTTTTTAAGTATTATTCTTTATTTTAAGATGCTTAAGTCTTGGCATGTATGTGCTTAATTTTATTTTACTTAATTTCAAAGTGATAATGGCCAATGTTGAGGCATTGTATCCTGCATCTAGTAAAATTCATTGAAGTTTTCAAAGAGAGATCAATATAGGGCCAATGTAATATATTTTTAAAGAAGTAAGAGATAAATCATTTTTACATAGCAATACTTATTTACTCATTCTTCATCACTGTACATATATAATACTGCCTATTGATTTTATGATTCAACATTTTCATATTCTTTATTGTTTCATTTTCTATATACTCATTAGCACTGAAGAATAAATATCAAAACTCTGAGTGAAAGTGTTAGTCACTCAACTGTGTCCAACTCTTTGTGACCCCATGAATTGTAGCCCACCAAGCTCCTCTGTCCATAGGACTCTCCAAGCAAGAATACTGGAGTGGGTTGCCATTCCCTTCTCCAGGGGATCTTCCCGATCCAGGAATCAAACCTCGGGTCTCCTGCATTGCAGGCAAATTCTTTACTGTCTGAGCTTCCAGGAAGTGCAAACCTCTCATTACAGCTATATTTTTTTCATTTTAAGATGCCATTTCTTTTTCTAAATATGTTGAAAGAACTTGTATTTCCAGACTTCTTTATCTATACATGTGTTACCATGAAACTAATGGAAAATTATTTTTTATTATATATGCCATGGGAATTATACCTTATTATTGACTTTTTGCTCCCCTGGTGGCTCAGATGGTAAAGTGTCTGCCTGCAATGTAGGAGACCTGGGTTCAATCCCTGGGTTGGGAAGATCCCCTAGAGAAGGAAATGGCAACCCACTCCAGTGCCCTTGCCTGGAAAATCCCACCAGAGGAGCCTGATAGGCTGCAGTCCACAGGGTTGCAAAGAGTTGGACACGACTGAGTGACTTCACTTTCTTTCACTTTATTGATTTTTAATTCCTCTTCAGTCTCTTATCAATATTGCATTCTGTATTTTATTTGGAATTTCATGAAAATGCACAGATGTACCCATATTTTTATCCCATTTTTTAATCATATATGCTAAATAGAACTTTATTGTTTGCATAGTATTAAGCAGGGATACAGTTTTACTGTCTTCCTTATGGATGGGCAATTGTACTAGCACTATTTGTTTTTTAATAATCCATCTTCTATCCAGTTTTAATTTTCCTCTCTGAGATATCAAGATTCTGCATGTGTGTTAGCCTGTTTCTGAGTTCTCTGTCTTATTTGAGTGCATCTGCTCTTATTCCTGTGCAACATTTTTGAATTATGTTAACTAGATATATTTTGAAATCTGAGATCCAGTGCTGCTCTGAGGTAGTTCACAAATGGATGTAGTATCTTTTCTCTTGTCTTATACAGATGTACTACTCATCTCTTGGATTGGTCCTTCCCTAGGAAGGACACATACTTAGCATAGGATCCAGCATTCACAGTTGTCCCTTCAGAATGAGCTAAATACCTTTCCAGTATTTCTTACCTCTGGACCCCTTTTATTTTCTTGATACTTTATGGTGTTGGATCAGAAACCAGACTCATGAAAAGAATTTCCTGAAGTCTTCTGGAGAGATAAGTCAGAAAGACTTACTCACTGAGATATATAAGCAGGAGGAAATTATTTATACCGGGCTAGGGGCCCAGTTTTTGTTGTTGTTCAGTCGATAAGTCGTGTCTGACTCTTTCGTGACCCCGTGGACCGTAGCCTGCCAGGCTCCTCTGTCTAGGGGATTTCCCAGGCAAGAATACTGGAGTGGGTTGCCATTTCCTTCTCCAGGAAATCTTCCCAACCCAGGGATCGAACCCACATCTTCTGCACTGGCAAGCAGATTCTTTACCACAGAGCCATTAGGGAAGTTCTAATAACATAAAGTATCAAGAAAATAAAATCAGAAGACTAAGAGGATATTTATAGTGTGAGCTGAATATCAAAGAAATAAAGCTAGATCCCTTGAGTATCATAACCTGTTGAAAGAAACAGGATAGTGGACTGCAACATAGAGCCCTAGGAAGAGGATAAATCGGAGGCAGCAAGTATACAAGTCAAAGCTGGAGAGGACCAGTCAGTCTCTTCTATCTTCATTACAAACTCTCTTGATCAGCAGGGGATCTCTAGTATTGAAAGATATATACTTCACTCTTTGGATGATAGAACCATCTAAGGAAATTAATGTATTAATAAGAGCCTTCTTGTTATATCCATTAAGCTTTGCATGGAAGAAATTTTCTTTTGCTGTCATCACTCATACTCATAGGAGGCTTCATAGGGAAAAAAAAGAATTATAACATTTTGAGATCAAATCTGTAAACTCAGTGTCCTATAAATTCTCATGCATGAAGGGAAATTATGTCTCCAGTCGTCTCTATTTAAAAATCTCTAATCAAGTAAATATCGTACTTGACTGCATTATAATAACCTTCATCCTTACCAGAGAGATGGGAAAAGAGAGGTTAGCATTTGATCATTACTCCAAAATATTACTTTTTTATATTTATATGCTCTCAAAAAATCATTTATCTATATTGTTCCAGGCCCATCAGTAGCTGTGAAAACTGAATATCTTCTTGTTGTTCAGTCTCTAGGTCATGTCCAACTCTTTACAGCCCCATGGACTACAGCACACCAGGCTTCCCTGTCCTTCAGCATCTCTGAGTCTGCACAAATTCATGTCCATTGAGTTGGTGATGCCATCCAACTGTCTCATCCTCTGTCATTCTCTTCTTTTCCTGCCATCAGTCTTTCCCATCATCTCAGTCTTTTCCAATAAGTCAGCTCTTTTCATCAGATGGTCTAAGTATTGGAACTTCAGCTACAGCATCAATCCTTCCAATGAATATTCAGGGTTGATTTCCTTTCTGATTGACTGGTTTGATCTCCTTGCTGTCTAATGAACTCTCAAAAGTCTTTTCTAGCACCACAGTTTGAAAGCATCAATCCTTCAGTACTCAGCCTTTGTTACGGTCCAACTCTCACATCCATACATGACTACTGGAAAAACCACAGCTTTGCCTTACAGGACTTTTTCAGCAAAATGATGTCTCCACTTTTTAATATGCTATCTAGCTCTGAAATAGCTTTTCTTCCAAGGAACAAGCGTGTAATCACCATCTGCAATGTTTTTAGAGCCCAAGAACATAAAAATCTATCACTGTTTCCACTTTTTCCCCATCTATTTGCCATGAAATGATGGGACTGGATGCCATAATCTTAATTTTTTGGATGTTGATTTTTTTTTACTTTCACTATTATTATTTACTGCATATCTAAGATGTTGTCCAAATAGTAAAAGATACAGTTCTTTCAAGAGGCTTATGCATTAGTGACTAAAGTAGCTGAATATTTTTGTTGATGTTTTTCCAAATTATTCTAGTTCTTCTTTTCATTTCTATTAATGAACTTAAGGAAAGTATTAGTATTCAGTCTTTATAACAGCAGGGTAGTTTCTAAAATAGCAATTCTCAGAATGTGATCTGTGGAGCCCTGAAAGTCTCCAAGATCCTTTTAGGGGATTTGCAATATCAAAACTACTTTCAAAATAATGGATGTTGAGTTTTACTCTCCTCTTCCACCTTCATCAAAGGGCTCTTTAGCTCGTCTTCATTTTCTGACATTAGGGTGTTATCGTCTGCATATCTGAGGTTGTTGATATTTTTTTCTGCAATCTTGATTCCAGTTTGTGATTCATCCAGCCTGGCATTTCACATGATGTGCCCTGTATATAAGTTAAATATGCAGGGTGACAATATACAGCCTTGACGTACTCCTTTCCCAATTTGGAATCAGTCCATTGTTCCATGTATGGTTCTAATTGTTGCTTAAATAGCTTTGAAAACTAAATATCTATCTCAAATCATATAACCAACAGTTAATAGAGATAACATCACTTTTATTTCCTTTGCTTACTGAATTTATTGTTTGTTAAAATTACCAGTCCTATGTAAATTATCTTGGCCTGGTCTTTTAGAAAATTTTGGAGTAATATTTAATTAATTTAAATAACCTTATATTAAATAAGTTCATATATACAGACTATTCTCAAATATCATTTCTTTGTATACTTTGTTAAATATATGGAAAAGAAATGAATTACTAGGCTCTAGGATTGGAAGAAAATAAATAAAACTAAGGTAGCATCACATTTATTTTCCTGCCATGCAGGTTGGTTGCTGATGAACTCAACTTTACAACAGGACTCAAAAGATGAAATTTACAAATAAATACTATAAAAATTAAAATGTTTCTAAATATATGAATTTTTAAAACTGTATTTCCTCCATTTAAGAGTTCAACAATAATTCTTCCCCTCAGCAATTTAGAAATTTTAATGCACAAATATATATGCATCTCAAAGTGTCAAAAGATTATTTTCATATGTTGGCAGTGTCAATCCATGCCTCTCTTTAAAAATTTGGAACTTGTTTTCTTCTAAGGCTGAGTGCAATTTGGGATAACTTTGTGTTAGCTACAAATAACAATCTTTCCAAGCCCTAGCAACCAGGCGCTGCTTTCGCAAAGGCCTTTGAAGAGTTTCTTTCACTGCCTTTACCCCTCCTCTTACATGCATTTGGGTCCCTACCATCCCATTTTTAAAACTAGAGAGAGAGAAAGAAATGAAGAAAAAAGAGAGGAGAAAAGGAAGAAAAGAATGAAGGAAGGAAAGAAGAAAGAAAGGAAGGGAAAAGGAAGAAAATTTTGTATAAAAAGATACAGTTCAGTGTTCCACAGTTTAAAATTATACAAAAACCAAATGTACACTGCTAACCTGCTTAAAATGCAAGTTTGGGGATACAAATCTTCAGCAAACAACAGGTTTATTGATTATAAAGATTCTAGTAGAGCTTTTTAGCCAATGTGTGCTGTTTTTGTGAAAGAGAAAAAAAAAGTGATTTGGAATTGAGCCACCTTTATTTTAAGTTCCCTAGTCAATATGTTGCCACAGCAACCAAGTTCTTGTTATCTGGGAAAAGACAGATGTCTTTGCTTCAATCAGGATGCAAAGCTTAGAGAAGCAAAAAAAAAGGGGGGGGGGAAGCAATGAAAATTCATCATTTCATTTTTGAAATGTGAATTGCTCTGAGCTGGCTTTGAGCCATAGTTCTTATCCACAGTATCCTTCAGTATGTATTCAAGTCCCTCAATACTGCAATACTTCATTTTCATTAATTAAATAATTACATCAAATGTTATCTCATGATCCCATCAAGTTAATTCATTGCCCAAAACAGTTATTATTAACTTTAAAGTAGTTCATATTATTGTGCAATATATTGGCAAAAATTATATTTAACTTTACTTAATAAGAGCAATTGTGTCCAGAGAAAGAGAGAGATGGGAAAGCCAAGAAAGAGAAGCAGATAGCCACCTTTACTTTTAATTAAACAGAGTTGTTTGGCTATATGTGCTTTTTCCTCTCACCCCTGATGCTTTACTTAAAGAAAAAAAAAAGGTGAAGCAATTTATGAATGTTTAGACTAGCAAGGAGAAAAAGGAGGCAGTATCAGAATAGATATTACAACAAATTTTTAAAAATGAGAAACATAGTATAGTGAGTAAATTAGCAAAATAGAGAAAGCTTCAACTGAGCTGCCTGGACATGAGAATACTGAGCAGCAGTGAGTAAATCTAGAGCAATGACAGACTTAGGTTCAAGGTCTACAGAAGTCAGAGTGTTGAGACAGAACATCAAGAGATTGGTTAAAAAATCTGTTTCAAAAAAAAAGCCAGAGCACTTAGCCTCTGTTCACCTACTGTTTGTACATGGGGTGGGGAGGACTTTCACTCCTGAGACTAAGATGCCAGACAGACAAGGTTGAAAGGGATGGGGTGGGCACATCTCAAAGTAGGAAATTTAATTAAAAGTTTGCATATTGTATACTACTCCACAACTTTAGCGGTTTTTAAAGAAATGAACTTTATTTTTCAGAACAGTCTTAGGTAAAAGGTGAGCAGGGAGTTCCTATGTATCTTCTCTCCTCTAAACAGTTTCCTCTTCTATTGTGGTACATTTGTTACCATTGATAAACCAACATTCATACATTTTTATGTAAAGACAGTTTACATTGTTGTGTGTGTGTGTGGTTATATTGTTCTGTGGTATTTTGACAAATGCATAATGTCACGTGTCTACCATTAAAATATCTTTCAGAAGAGTTTCACTGCTCTGAAAATCTGTGTTTCACCTATTCATCCCTCTTGTTATTTCACCTGAACTCTGAACTTCTGCCAACCACTGATCTATTAATATTTACTGCTCTGGAGTACTGCCTTATACAGTGTGTCATACCGTCAAAATTGTAAGAATGTAGCCTTTCACACTGGCCTTGTTCACTTAACCATACACATTGTTGAGGCCAAGCAGACTTGGTGAAGTGAAAATACACGTGTTCAGTTCAGTTCAGTCACTCAGTCGTGTCCGACTCTTTGCGACCCCATGAATCACAGCACGCCAGGCCTCCATGTCCATCACCAACTCCCGGAGTTCACTCAGACGCACATCCAATGAGTCAGTGATGCCATCCAGCCATCTCATCCTCAGTCATCCCCTTCTCCTCCTGCCCCCAATCCCTCCCAGCATCAGAGCCTTTTCCAATTAGTCAACTCTTCGCATGAGGTAGCCAAAATACTGGAGCTTCAGCTTTAGCATCATTCCTTCCAAAGAAATCCCAGGGTTGATCTCCCTCAGAATGGACTGGTTGGATCTCCTTGCAGTCCAAGGGACTCTCAAGAGTCTTCTCCAACACCACAGTTCAAAAGCATCAATTCTTCTGCACTCAGCCTTCTTCACAGTCCAACTCTCACATCCATACATGACCACAGGAAAAACCATGGCCTTGACTAGACGGACCTTAGTTGGCAAAGTGATGTCTCTGCTTTTGAATATGCTATCTAGGTTGCTCATAACTTTTCTTCCAAGGAGCAAGCGTCTTTTAATTTCATGGCTGCAGTCACCATCTGCAGTGATTTTGGAGCCCCAAAAAATAAAGTCTGACACTGTTTCTACTGTTTCCCCATCTATTTCCCATGAAGTGATGGGACCAGATGCCATGATCTTCATTTTCTGAATGCTGAGCTTTAAGCCAACTTTTTCAAGAGTCTTCTCCAACACCACAGTTCAAAAGCATCAATTCTTCTGCACTCAGCCTTCTTCACAGTCCAACTCTCACATCCATACATGACCACAGGAAAAACCATGGCCTTGACTAGACGGACCTTAGTTGGCAAAGTGATGTCTCTGCTTTTGAATATGCTATCTAGGTTGCTCATAACTTTTCTTCCAAGGAGCAAGCGTCTTTTAATTTCATGGCTGCAGTCACCATCTGCAGTGATTTTGGAGCCCCAAAAAATAAAGTCTGACACTGTTTCTACTGTTTCCCCATCTATTTCCCATGAAGTGATGGGACCAGATGCCATGATCTTCATTTTCTGAATGCTGAGCTTTAAGCCAACTTTTTCACTCTCTTCTTTCACTTTCATCAAAAGGCTTTTTAGCTCCTCTTCACTTTCTGCCATAAGGGTGGTGTCATCAGCATATGAAGTGATTCATATTTCTCCCGGCAATCTTGATTCCAGCTTGTGCTTCATCCAGCCCAGCGTTTCTCATGATGTACTCTGCATACAAGTTAAATAAGCAGGGTGACAATATACAGCCTTGACGTACTCCTTTTCCTATTTGGAACCAGTCTGTCAGTTCTAACTGTTGCTTCCTGACCTGCATACAGATTTCTCAACACGTGTTGGTACTGGAATAAGTCTTTAAGAAAGAAAATATGACAATTTTGGATACCGATTCAAGCCAACAGTGTATCCCATAGACGTTGATATGTCCTGTGAGCAGATGCCCTAAGCAGGTCAGGACCAAGGACTTTAATAATTCTCTCATGGTAGTTATCACTTATATATGTCTCATTTAATTTATAAATTTAATTAACTTATTTAATTTACTCCATTTATTTAAATTTTCTCCATAGTGAAGAAAACTAATGTTACTGATCCAATATCAGGATAAATAGTTTAGATTTTCCAGTTATTCAAATTTATTTCTCATCTGGATTTCACAAGCTGGATTATCCAAGGGACAGTCTCAGACAGGGATGCATTCCACAGCCACCAATAAAACAGCAGCTCAAGGTGCACCAAAGGTTAGATCTCATGCGTGAGCCTCGTGGTCTCAGGAGCTCAGTTAAATAGTACAAATGTTCAGCTCATCACAGCAGAAAGTATTTCTTGGAAATATTTTTTTGGATGACTGATCTCCTCACATAAAAAGCACAACAGTTCCTTCCCAGAAGATCTGAATATTCATTTACTTTTTTTATAACTGATTCTATATAATAAACTGTAAAGTTCCTTACCATACACAATCACATGTACAGCCTCAAAGTTCACAACACAGTAAATAAGCTATTTTTAAAATGTTGGAATGTATCTGTATTTTCATGGCAATAATTAAATTACCATTTGGCTATATTTGATCACATATGGTACACTTAAATAGTTAAGCAATATTAGTCACCTGTTTTGTATTACACTTGTATTACTTACGATACAAAATATGTTACATAGATCATACTTTGTTTTGACTATTGAAAAACTATGCCCATTCTGTTTACTTCCGTAACCTAGTAATATCATGAGCGTTTCAGAGCCCCCTTGGAAATTCCTCATATTGACCCAACATCCCAAATTGCCAGAATCTACAACTGGATATCTATGATTTTGCTTAAAAAAATGTGGAACCCCATGTAGCCAAACAATTATTCCTTTGGCTGTTCAGTAGAGTAATCTCAGGAGACTAAAGCATTTCTATTCTAGAGCTGGAATGATTTACCCTTTGAAAGAAACATAAGGAAATAAAATAAGCTCAAAATTGACTTCAGACTATTACTTTCAAAGGAAATGTAACCTACATAGAAGACTTTTAGTGAAACAATTAAATGCTTATATAACATCTATAATGTTAGGAGCCATATTATTGTCTATATAAAGAGTTGAAAGATATTTCCTAAGACTCCTTGAGTCACAACACTGTCAGCAGAATCCAACAAAAATCTGTTCTGTTTTAAAGAATTCCTCCTAGAAAAACTACTCAGGAAATTTCTTTTAAAGAAATTGGTCAGACGATTGTTATTATGACTAATCTGTGATTCTCAATCTGTTTTTTTTTATCATTAATAAAAACTAATGAAAAAGAATGCAATGATTACCAATCTCTGCATGGAGTTTGAATGGACTGGAAGATCACTATTGAGTAACTTTCAGACTTCTGACTTTCCACAAATTCATCCTGTCATTTCCTCAAAATTTGTTTTCTCAAAATTCATCATGTGAGAAGATTAAGTAGATATACTTTTCCTTATTTCTCTCCCCACATACAGACAAAACCCTGGCATTGTTCTATAAAGCAAACATAGAAAGACTCCAGAAATTGACAGAAATAGGCAGAGTAGCTGGGGAACTTGGGACCCAAAGAATGACATGATGATGAGTTTCAGGAGTTTTCTTTTTGCCTCATATATTGCAGAGTCGGAGCTGAAGAAATTGGCAACCCAAAAATGCCAACAGACACAAGCAAAAGGAAAAAAACAAAAACCCTGCTTTTTCTAAACAAGACAAGCAAGGAAGGTAGCCCAAAGAGATACATTTAGACAATAACTCAAGGCACACATCACAGGAAAAATGAAGCCTTCATCCTCATTTGCACCAGCAAGGGCAGAGTGGAAAACCGAGCACCAATGAAGTGACCTCCCTCCATCCTCTAGGATGGTGTCAGAAGAGGGCGGATGGAGATTAGGACCTTCACCAGCCAGCAAAGATAATGGGGCCATCCTTCCATGGTATCAGTGGAGGGCCATGGGAGCAGCAATGAGGCACTCCTACCTCTTTCAGCCAAAGAGGTGTGAACGGAGGTTTCATGGGGAGCCAGACTTCCACCTTTGCCCAGCAGTAATGAGGGACTCTGCTCATGTGTTGGACGCTGAGTGGGGAACCTGAGACGTCTAGGTTCACCAGGAAGTAAAGATACTGCACTCATCCCTCTTCTCCCTCTGTCCCTGCCAGGAAGAGAGTGTTAGTCCTCAGAGGTGTCAGATTCCTTTCAACCCCACAGACTTTGGGGCAGATTCTTTACTGCCTGAGCCACCAAAGATTTCCTGTCCTGCCCAAGTGAGAGTGAAGTCGCTCAGTCATGTCCAACTCTTTGTGACCCCACGGACTGTAGCCTATGAGGTTTCTCCATTCATGGAATTTTCCAGGAAAGAGTACTGGAGTGGGTTGCCATTTCCTTCGCCAGGGGATATTCCTGACCCAGGGTTGGAACCTGGGTCTTCCACATTGTAACCAGACGCTTTTACCATCTGAGCCACCAAGGAAGCTGTCCCTGCCAGGATAATGTTAAACAAACCATCTAAAACAGAGGACAAATAGGATGCAGAGTTTCACAATATAGCTTCAGAAACACCAAAATATTAATCAAAAGTCACCTCAGTTCAGTTCAGTTCAGTCGCTCAGTCATGTCTGACTCTTTGCGACTCCATGAATCGCAGCACGCCAGGCCTCCCTGTCCATCACCAACTCCGAGTTCACGCAGACTCATGTCCATCAAGTCAGTGATGCCATCTAGCCATCTCATCCTCTGTCGTCCCCTTCTCCTCCTGCCCCCAATCCCTCCCAGCATCAGAGCCTTTTCCAATGAGTCAACTCTTCACATGAGGTGGCCAACATACTGGAGCTTCAGTTTTAGCATCATTCCTTCCAAAGAAATCCCATGGCTAATCTCCTTCAGAATGGACTGGTTGGATCTCCTTGCAGTCCAAGGCACTCTCAAGAGTCTTCTCCAACACCACAGTTCAAAAGCATCAATTCTTTGGCACTCAGCTTTCTTTATAGTTCAACTCTCACATCCATACATGACCACAGGAAAAACTATAGCCTTGACTAGACGGACCTTAGTCGGCAAAGTAATGTCTCTGCTTTTGAATATACTATCTAGGTTGGTCATAACTTTTCTTCCAAGGAGTAAGCGCCTTTTAATTTCATGGCTGCAGTCACCATCTGCAGTGATTTTGGAGCCCCCCCAAAATAAAGTCTGACACTGTTTCCACTGTTTCCCCATCTATTTCCCATGAAGTGACGGGGCCAGATGCCATGATCTTCATTTTCTGAATGTTGAACTTTAAGCCAGCTTGTTCACTCTCCTCTTTCACTTTCATCAAGAGGCTTTTTAGCTCCTCTTCACTTTCTGCCATAAGGGTGGTGTCATCTGCATATCTGAGGTTATTGATATTTCTCCCGGCAATCTTGATTCCAGCTTGTGTTTCTTCCAGTCCAGCATTTCTCATGATGTACTCTGCATAGAAGTTAAATAAGCAGAGTGACAATATACAGCCTTGACGTACTCCTTGTCCTACTTAGAACCAGTCTGTTCTTCCATGTCCAGTTCTAACTGTTGCTTCCTGACCTGCATACAGATTTCTCAAGAGGCAGGTTAGGTGGTCTGGTATTCCCATCTCTTTCAGAATTTTCTAGAGTTTATTGTGATCCACACAGTCAAAGGCTTTGGCATAGTCAATAAAGCAGAAATAGATGTTTTTCTGGAACTCTCTTGCTTTTTCCATGGTCCATCAGATGTTGGCAATTTGATCTCTTGTTCCTCTGCCTTTTCTAAAACCAGCTTGAGAATACATATATATAGAAAGGGGGGCGATCATAATTGTATCAGTACTGATGTCTTAGGATAGAAGACATCATTCAAATAGATCATCTATGTCAAGTGCTTAGCCTAGTGCTCAAATAGAGTAAATAGTCAATAAATGTGGGCTATTTATGACCAACCTAGACAGCGCATTAAAAAGCAGAGACATTACTTTGCCAATAAAGGTCCATCTAGTCAAAGCTATGGTTTTTCCAGTAGTCACGTGTGATTGTGAGAGTTGGACCATTAAGAAGGCTGAGTGCCAAAGAATTGATACTTTTCAACTGTGATGTTGGAGAAGACTCTTAAGAGTCCCTTCGGACAGAAGGGGAAACAACAAGTCAATCCTGAAGAAAATCAATCCTGAATATTCTTTGGAAGGACTGATGTTGAAGCTGACACTCCAATACTTTGGCCACCTGATGCAAAGAACTGACTCATTGGAAAAGACCCTGATGCTGGGAAAGATTGAAGGTGGGAGGAGAAGGGGACAACAGAGGATGAGATGGTTGGATGGATCACCGACTCAATGGACATGAGTTTGGGTAAACTCTGGGAGTTGGTGACGGACAGGGAAGCCTGGCATGCTGTGGTTCATGGGGTTGCAAAGAGTCAGACACGACTGAATGACTGAACTGATGACTTATTTTTCATTATTATTAGTAGTATTAGTGTATACATCAGTAATTGCTATAGTTTTTACTTTTGTGTTGAAAGTTTTTTTTTTTCTTTTGTGGCAAAGTAACTATTGTCCAAGTAAAAATTATTGCAATTTTAATTTAACCATTTGTTTAGCTTTTCAGGGCATCCTTGCAGGAAAAGAAAAGAGTATCACTGATGTTTGCTGAAAGAACCTCATCATTTTGGATGGAGAGTGTTGCTTTGATTTCTTGTTACTCTGAAATGTAATTTTTGTGATTCCAAATTTTTAAGAAAAAATGAGAATATGCTGCTGTATAGAAAGCGTCTGGTATCTCTTTTTCCCCACAAGATGGAAATTTATTTTCCCAGTAGTTGTCTGTTATGACTTTTCCTACAAGCAATTACAACACACTACTATTTAAGGAAGAACATTACTTAGGGTCAAGAATGCAAACCAGTTTGAAATACTACTTGAAAACCAAAGTGAAGCCAATTTCCTTTTCTTTGACCTGCTTGCAGGATACCCTGACAGGGTATGAGCTAGAATATGTGTCTTGGAAATATTTACCTCCTAAATATTAAGAATATAAATAAGCAGTAGAGTTTGGGGTGACAGTAGATCTAAAGTGATAGCCACCCAGTCCTTGCTGGTCAAATATGGCTCACCTAATAACATTTCAGCCCTAAATCACTTCACTCCAGGCAGGTCTGCAGCTGAGGGGGTTGCAGAAAAACATTCCTTCAGGACCATTTAAAAAGGCTGAATAAGCAAGTATCCCATGTGACACCACTCAGAATGTCTAAGAGGCAGTTCAGGTACACATATTATTGCCCATGGCTCCAGGCCCAATAACCTTTTCCTCATAGCGATAGATTCCCTGGACAGAAAACAAATCTTTTCCAACTCAGAGAACTTTATCAGATTTATCTCTCATTGTCAGATCAGCGTGTAGGACACAAACGAAGTCTGCAGTGTGATTCAAATTAGAGGCACAGCAATTTATAGTGCTCACTGGTTTCTCATAAACCTTATTAAGGTTTGGCATGGGGTGCCAAGGAGCCATAAAGAATCACCAAGTTGGACATTTATATCTGCTTGGTCTCTTATTCTATATCCTCAACACGGCTTATATAATGGCAGCCAAAGCATCTCGTGAGCAGGAAATGAGAAAGTTACACATGTTTTTGTCTCATAATCAAATATTCTTCCCTATCTTTTTAAAGTCTCCCCCTGGGAGACAAAGTACTGCTTTTTTTGGTTTCATTTTTCCTTAAGCTGTTGCCTGTAATTTCCACTTTGTTTTAGATTTGTCACAGCTCTAAAATGGAATTAAGTTGCTTATTTATGCTCATGTCTTCTATTATTTTGGATTTGGAGCATTTCTTTATTCAGTCATGGTTCTATAGTTGCTTGAATTCACATTCCCTTTTGAATTCTAGCCCATGATGTCCTAATGATATGAACACATTCTGGGTTGCACCAATTTTTCATTTATTAGAGTCAAGTTTTCTTATTTCTTTTAAGGTACTTAATTTATTTAACCTAATAAGACAAGCAGGAGACTTTTGTTGAATCCTTATATGTAGCAGGCATCTTACATTTTAATCTTATTTAATCATAACAACCTCATAAGGTAAGAAGTAGTATCACCTTCATTTTAGAGATTAAAAAAAAATTGTTTTCCCAGACACACTATAATTAAACAGAAGAGCCAGAAATAGCATCTTAACATTCTGCTCTATCCACTTCACTGCACTTTGTCTCTGACACTATAGTTCATTAAATATAGAGCCTTAGAAAGCATGAGTATAACGCACAAGATAGGAGGAAGATGCGAAGAAAGAATGTTAGGTGTGGCAAGAGATATAACATGGAGTTTTACCAACGTGAGAGAATCTTAGTCACACAATTGGCTCTGTAAATTGTCTTCTCAGGTACCTTGTTAGTGCTCAGTGATGTGAGTGGGTCACTCACACTTTCTGATCACAAGACGAAGACAAAGTTCTTCTAGAGATTGCATATTTCTTGGTACTTGTTTATTTTGAAATAATTTTAGACTCTTAAAAAATTATAAGAAAAGTAAAAAGAACATTTTCCTTCACTCAGTCTTCTCCAGTTATTAATATTTTATATTTGTTTTTATCATTTTCTCTCTATAGATACTTAATATTATTTTATGAATCATTTAGGAATAGGTTATAGACACAAAGTCCCTATATCTTAACTATTTTGGTGTACACTTTTTAAAGAAAAGGTAAATTTTGTTACATTACCACATTATAATGGTTACCCTCTGGAAATTAACACTGATTCACTGCTAATGTTTACAGGTATAATTTACATTTCACCAGTGGTAACAATAAAAATATTTGGAGGAGGTATTCCGAGACCAATCTAGGATCACATGATGCATTAGTTGTTGTGTCTCTTTAGTCTCTTTTAGCCTGGAAAATTTTCTTTGTCTTTTTCCATTTTAACATTTAAAAAAAAGTTCAGGTCAGCTGTTGTGTAAACTGTCTTTCAACTTGAGTTTGTCTGATGTTTCCTCGTGATTGGATTGATATTATATACTTTGGGCAGGAATAACTAACATGGAAGCAATGTTGTGTTCTTCTCAGTACATCATGTCAGGAGGCACATGATACTAATTTGTCCCATTGCTGTTGATATTAGTAGGTTTCTTTAGTGTAAAGTTGCCATTTTTCAAGGGATTAAATTTAAATTTGATTTAGATGCCAGTTTCCTGGGAACTTGTTTCAAAGAAGGTCCATTACCTGAACCAACTTTGAATATTCTGAAAAAGCTAGCTTGCCGATCTCTAAGTCTCAAGAACATGCTGTGAAAACTGGTGATTCAGCTGAGATATTCCTTGAGAAAAAATTAACCTAAATCTCATCTCCTATCTTCAGAATCTCATGTTGTGATTCTGTTTGAACTTAAAAAGTATCTTGAATATTTAGCGAATTTTTAATAGATAGATGAAATAGCAAAATATTTCTGTGTCAAAACAAAATATGACTTTTACCATAGATTCAGATTATGACTGAGCAGAGTAATTTCTGAGCAGTTGCTCTTGGGGTGGGAATGGGGGTGTAGCCAATTAGCTCTGAGCTCTTGTTAGACAAGAAAGTAAATGCCTTCATATCTAGTCTGGAGGCCCAACTTGTTGCAGCAAAATTGGACCAAGTGGGAAGGGTTGCCATCTGAAATCACAACCTTTCCTGGAATGGAGGAAGCTCAGTTTGTCAGAACATCATCTCCTGTAGAAGATAATAAGGGATAACGTCCAGAACAGCAGGCAGTTGGGTCCACCAGCAGCCCATGTGTCTGCATGTGCTTGTATGTGTCACGGGGAAATGAAGAAGGAAAATGAATGAATGTGTAAGTAGAGGTGGCACAGACAGAGAAGATAATTAAAGGAGGAAAGGTAAAAATTCAAGTGTCAAGGCTTGGGGAATTAAGCAGATGCACAGATTGCTACTCTAGCACAGGGAAACAAATCAGAAGATTATAGAATTGAGCTACAAGCCCAAGTCTGGGCTGGTACCAAGTATAACTCAAAGGAGACTTCTGTCAGAGAGGCTAGAGAACCAGTGAAACTTTTAGCCTAAAGTCTGGTCTGGTCTTAGAGACTGAGCAGGACACAGATCTGTGGACCTGCTTTGCTGTTAAAGATCTGAGACTCATAATCAGCATTTAGGCAATCAGTGTGAGCAGCTATACTCACTTCATCCCAGCTATACTCACCTTGGTGTTGCATCATTTTTGGGTGGGGTAAGGATTTATTTTTTTGGCACTTTCATGAAAACTTCTCGCTTTCCAGGTTATTCTTTAATCACATATCACTTGTGCAATGTTACTGGGGCTGAGAAACACATAGCATAATCTGGTCTGGTCTCCATACCCTTCCAAGAAATACCTGAAGACTGAGAAATATGGCTTCCTTCCCATACCTTTGAGTTGGTGAAAATAGGAGAAAACCAGAATGCACAATGACATGTATTGTTAAAGAACTGTCACAGTAAAATTTATTTGTTTATTTATTTTTAATTTAATTTTTTTTTGTTGAAAAAAGAAATGTGTCTTTTATTTATTGACCTAGTTCTTTGAATGAGATATAAACATGGGTTAGAAATGGACAGATGGCCTAAAATAAGACTGTGAAGTGAGTGAATATATATATTTTAAAGCAACATCGGCAAACATATATGTAGTTAAGAGATATGTTTTGCTACTTTTCTTCAACTGATAAGAAAGAGTCTTAAAATCCTGCTGTCATATCAAAGGGATTTAAAAATATTCCAACTATATATATTATCTCTCAACTATCTTATTTTTAATATAATTTACTTCTAATATTCTAGACACATGACAAAGAAAATTCCAACCCATATACTTGGATTTTCCCATTGCTACACAGTACTGTATGCTTTTATTTCTAAATGGCTGTTGTAAATAATAAATTTAGCTCAGCACATATACACCCACATGCTTTCAATCTAAAATTACTGTCACATATTTGGAGAAAATGGCATCACTAATTGTATTTATTTTAAATAAAAATTCACTAAAGTATTTTTAGAAAATAATTGCTTCTGAAAAAATTGCTTGCTCTTGCTTCTGTAATTCTAGTCCCTTTCAGCTTCCTTTATTTTCATCCTTTACTTCTCCCATGATATTTCCTATTCATTTAATTTAATCAATGTTCCTGGAGATCATAGCAATGAGGTGTTGTATAAACATAAAATGGGGCAATGGAAGCCCATAGAAACACACTAGTGTGTGTATATAAAGCTCTTTTGGGGTCAAAACTTTGCGGGGTTTCATACATTTGGGAAAACGAAGTGTTTCATTGTGATCACACTGCTAGTTGAATCTAGTGTTGTAGTCATCATTATTTAAACATTTATTGCAAGTCTGTAGTCCCCTGGACAGACCCTGGAATTAAATGTCAAGTCTGCTTAGTGAATTTATGCTTGAAATGGATAGCAAAGCCACAAAATGGAAAAAGATAATACTTCCTAAACAGAAATATTGAATAATGCATTCCCAGAAAAGGTAGGTAAGGAGAAAATGAGTTTGATCCAGGTAGTTAGGAATGAAGCAAGTGTGAGAAGACTTAAATGTCAAGTTTAGGGATGGTTTGCAGCCATTTCCAAGAGCCCTGGAGGGACTGTGGAGACTGCATGACCTAACGCTTTAATCCTTGTCTGCCGCAGCTCAGACCCCATGGGGAAGATTCTTGATGAGGAGACTCCCTGTCTTGGGTAATACTAACGAGCTGCCCTCTCTGTAGGCAAATTTTCGGGTGAAAGTCTTAGCCTATCCTTAGAATAACCAATGCAGCAAAATCAAGTCCTCAAACTTCAAGGGAAACCCTGAGGATTTTTTTTTTAAGGATGTAAGGGTTATTTGAAAATAAACACAAAATTTCTTAGAATAATTTTTTTCCCCTTTAACATATGCCTCAGACCATCTCTTTCCTAACTCAGACACCCACCTACTCTTTGTTATATTAAATGTCTGTTAATAACAAAAGTAAACTGCATGTTATTTATGGAAACTACACAGTATTAACTTTGCTAATTACACGGTTGCTCACTTCCCAGGACCACGTCACCTCCCATTTTTTTTCCAACTGCTGTGGCTACCATGTGTTTTCAAAGTAAGACAGACATAAGAAACAGCAGATTTCACATGTTATTTCTGTAGCTCACACAGGGATTGCAGGGTTCATCATCTCACCCCTGAATGGAATGAGTTGGGCTTCCCTTGTCACCTGCCTATATAACTTTGGGGAAATTTCCAATGGAATTTTCAGAGACTTGGTACTGCAGCTTCCTGAGTATGTGAAATCTTCAGCAAGTAGCTTCTCTGCCTCATGGTTCTCTGTATATAAATTAATGATAATGGTCCTACTTTCCAGTGTGGCTCTGAATCTGAAATGAGTGATACAAGATGGTGCTTGGGTGCTAGGGTGAGTTGTTAATAAATGATGGTTCTTAGTTCTTTCCATCCCATTTTATGTTCTTTCAAACTTCTGAATACTTAACTGAGAAAGCATAAAAGATAGCATACATACCTGGCTTGGTCTAAATCTAGAATCAAAAGCTCAAACAGGGCTACATTCTGAAAGGGGATTTGCTGTCATGGGAACTACTATTTACCTGGTGTTAACTTTTTCTCCCATCCCTCTTTGGTTATTGAACTGGTGCTGTCACCTGCTTATTGGAGAACTGGGCTATTTATGGATGCATCTCTGAACTGAGCTTGACTAAACTGAGAAGTAGGGCTTCCCTGGTGGCTCAGATGGGAAAGAATCTGCCTGCAGTGTAGAAGACCTGGGTTTGATCCCTTGGTTGGGAAGATCCCCTGGAGAAGGAAATGGCTACCCACTCCAGTATTTTGGCCCAGATAATTCCAGTAGTCATGTATGAATATGAGAGTTGGACTGTAAAGAAGGCTGAGAGCTGAAGAATTGATGCTTTCAAACTGTAGCGCTGGAGAAGACTCTTGAGAGGCCCTAGGACTGCAAGATCAAACCAGTCAATCCTAAAGGAAATCAACAACCCTGAATATTCATTGGAAGGACTGATGCTGAAGCTGAAGTTCCAGTACTTTGACTACCTGATGCAAAGAGCTGACTCATTGGAAAAGACCCCACTACTGGGAAAGATTGAGAGCAGGAAGAGAAGGGAATGACAGAGGATGAGATGGTTGGGTAGCATCACAGAGTCAATGGACATGAGTTTGAGTAAGCTCCAGGAGATGGTGATGGACAGGGAAGCCTGGTATGCTGTAGTCCATGGTGTTGCAAAGAGTCAGACACAGCTTATTGACTAAACAAGAACAAACTGGTAAATCAGTTAACAACCCTTTACTGAGGTCTATTAAGAATGGCAGGAGTGGTTCGGTCCCTCCAGATCTATGACATTATTGCTGTGGTTACATCAGCTTGCATCTTTGGATCTATAAATTCTTTCCATATCTTTTCTTCATGGGTTTTCTACTTGAGTACTGTTTCACCTAAGCAGTCAGTTCCATTCTGAGGGAGTGGAGATACAGAGGGGAGATTCTTGCAACTGACATGGCTTGGCTAGGTGCCGGCCACGTGTTCCTCCAGGGTATTTCAGCTGTGGGATAAGTTACAGATAGCTTGGCCTTGCTGTGTGTGACAACCATTTGCTGTAGTAATAACAATCACTGGGTACATAATTGGTCGTCTAAGAATGTGAACTTTATTAATCACCCTCAATTTCTGCTTGGCTGCTAGCAGCTCTGTCTAGACTCTGTTTTTTGGTGTTCTCTCGTCTTTCGTTTTTGCCACAGATCTTCCACTGAGTTTAGCTGCTCGCTCTCCTCCAAGTCATCGTCAGTCTTTCAGCCTCCGGCTTTTATGGTGATTTTTCACTAAACTGGAGATTTAATGTCCTCCTTGTGTTCAGTCACTCAATTGTGTCCAACTCCTTGTGGCCCCATGAACTGTAGCCTACCAGGCTCCTCTGTCCATGGAATTTTCCAGAAAGAATACTGGAGCAGGTTGCCATTTCCTCCTTCAGGGGATTTTTCTGGCCCAGGGATTGAGCCTACGTCTCCCGTGTCTCCTGCATTGGCAGGCGGATTCTTCACCGCTAGCGCCATCTGGGAAGCCCCATGGCCTCCTTCAGTTCAGTTCAGTTCAGTCGCTCAGTCGTGTCCGACTCTGCGACCCCATGAATCGCAGCACGCAAGGCCTCCCTGTCCATCACCAACTCCCGGAGTTCACTCAGACTCACGTCCATTGAGTCCATGATGCCATCCAGCCATCTCATCCTCGGTCGTCCCCTTCTCCTCCTGCCCCCAATCCCTCCCAGCATCAGGGTCTTTTCCAATGAGTCAGCTCTTCACATAAGGTGGCCAAAGTACTGGAGCTTCAGTTTTAGCATCATTCCTTCCAAAGAAATCCCAGGGTTGATCTCCTTCAGAATGGACTGGTTGGATCTCCTTGCAGTCCAAGGGACTCTCAAGAGTCTTCTCCAACACCACAATTCAAAAGCATCAATTCTTCTGGCTCCTTAGTCATAAGGAAAAGAAACTGAGTCCCTTTGAATCAGTATCTCCTCACATCATCGTCTTTTTTTTTTTTTTTTTCCATATAGCTATAGCCCAGATAACCTATTACTGGAGTAGGCTGAGTGTCTCTAGACTGTCAAATCGATTCAGTATATCCTTATTGAACATATCACCTGAACTAGTCAGATAGTAGGCTCGCAGCTGGAAATGCAGAGGGGTCACACCCTTTCTGCTCTTGAGGAATTCCCATTTCATTTGGAAAGTTAGGCATTTAAACACAATACAGTGCACTAAGTGCTATAACTAAAGTATAAACAAAGTGGCTTTTGGGGATGTGATGTTACTTCCATATGGACAAGAAGCACTCTAGTATTTTGACTTCCTGTGCAGTACTGTATATCTCTGTTTGTCCAGCAGTTCTGATGTATCAATAAGGAACCTCTTTCACTTTTGGTGTCTTTATTTCAATATAAATTATGTAGTTTTCCTACCTATAAATCAAGGACCAATATATGAAGCTAGTTTAATTGGGGGACAATTACATTCCTAATTATTGAGAGTTTTTGATTTGCCTGGGTTTACATAAGTGGTTGAGGCAGTGGGGTAGGTTCCTGAACTGGTTTATCTTTCTCACCAGCAGAAATACTTGTACGTTTTTCAGTTACATCAAACATAGGGTGACAATACTTTGCCCCAGCCTCTTTGGTTCTTTTAGTAAATAGATTCAACAATAGTATGACTTTATAAAAGCATTTCCCCCTCCCCCATTTGAGTTTTAAAATAACTAACTACTTAAGGAGTTGACTAAATGGCTCAAAAAAAAAATGACTAGTACATTGAAAACGTTTAAAATAGAATAGAAAAGAAAAAAATCAGAGTGCATTTTAGGTCATGATGATGTGCTGTTTTATAAAACTTGTCTCAGCTGTTTTACACATACACACAAGTATATGTACTGGGTCTTGATAAAAGTGTATTTCTTTGTATGAGTCTAACTGAATAGAAGTTTGAATTAACTCCCCAGACAAGCTTACATAGGCACAGAATGAAGTCCTCAGAGCTACTCAAGGTTAGAATGCAGAGGTTACCCCAAAAGTACTCAGTTAACATCTTGAATCCTAGTGGAAACTCTCAGAAAAAAGTAGACTATTGGTGCTAGAGACATCCTCTATTGGGGTACCAATGTGGGTGATGATTAGGTCTGGAGATACCATGTTTAGTTGAATGTGCCAGTTGACATTAGGATTTCTTCATGAGCTAATATTTTGGACTGTGACCTCTTTGGGGACAGGGTCAGCACATTATTGCAAGAGGTTATAAGAGTGCTGTGCCATAGCAGGAGTTCCTGTGTACCCTGACTTTTTATTTCTTTCATACAAAGCAACACACCTTATGTTGCAATTAAAGTCATTTCTGCCTCCACCAGTAGGAACTGTCTTATCATCTTTTTTTTTCTTCCTAATGTTTAATTCAACACCTAAAAGTAGATATTCAGTAAATTCATTCATTCAATAACTGTTTTCTCTGTTACTCTGGAGAGTTTATTTTCTGTCATCCGTGCTACAATATTTCTAGAAGGCATACAGGTGAACAGGCTTGATAAATAGCAACTCTGTAAAGAACAAACTCTATTGTGGCCTCAATGGAATCATACAGCATAGCAAGTCACCCTTGCTACTGATTTTTATTCTGTATCATCTTACTTTCCATTCCCCTTGCTTTAAGTTCTGGTTTTTCTCCTAAAGATTTGTAAATCAACCCCTATCTCCTACCTTTGTTACTTCATGTGTGTTTTCCCATAGACTTTGCTCCCTAAATCGCTTAAGTGAATAGTGGAAGTTGTTCAGTCGTGTCTGACTCTTGCAACCCCATGGATGGAATTCTCCAGGCCAGAATACTGGAGTGGGTAGCCTTTCCCTTCTCCAAGGGATCTTCCCAACCCAGGGATCAAACCCAGGTCTCCCAATTGCAGGCAGATTCTTTAGGAGCTGAGCCACAAAGGAAGCCCAAGAATACTGGAGTGGGTAACCTATCCCTTCTCTGAGGATCTTCCTGACTCAGGAATTGAACTGGGATGTCCTGCATTACAGACAGATTTTTTACCAACTGAGCTATGAGGGAAGCCCTAAATTACTAAGGAGCTATCATGCTGCTGCTGCTGCTGCTAAGTCGCTTCAGTCGTGTCCGACTCTGTGCGACCCCAGAGACGGCAGCCCACCAGGCTCCCCCATCCCTGGGATTCTCCAGGCAAGAACACTGGAGTGGGCTGCCATGTCCTTCTCCAATGCATGAAAGTGAAAAGTGAAAGTGAAGTCGCTCAGTCGTGTTCGACTCTCAGCAACCCCATGGACGGCAGCCCACCAGGCTCCTCTGCCCATGGGATTTTCCAGGCAAGAGTACTGGAGTGGGGTGCCACTGCCTTCTCTGAAGGAGCTATCCTAACCTGGTCTAAATGTCTGCCTTCTGACTGCTCTTCCTGAGGGCATAAGCTTTATCAGCTTTGTCCGTGCTGCAGCTGAGGAGCCTTTATGGCACAAAGCTTCCTCTCCCTACCAGCCCCAGCCACCAAAACTACCTGCCCAGCTTCAGGAATTGCTGCTGTGTTTCTAATCTCACACAATTTCAATGCGCAGTAAAGATTAAGAACAAATGCGTAGGCGGAGAATGCAGCCGCTTCATACTTAAAAGTTCAGGAACTTTCTTCAGCACTCAAAATGTATTTGTGTCTCTTCGTCTAGTCCTGCCCAGATCTGACAGTATTTACATTACTGTTTGAGGTAAAGCAGTTAGAATGTACGTTACCCAAAAGGGAAAAGGCATTCAATCATTACTTAACCTCTCACCTGTGCTGGTTATTAATCTATTTCCTTAGCTTCCAAGATCCCTTTTTATATTCCACTTTGGGATGCTGGGGCTGCGAATCTACAAATGACAAATTCTTAACCGTCTGGCTCCTTGGGGGTGCCAGTGGCAGACCCTATGGGAGGGAAGAGGAAGGCACTTCTCCCTGTCTGCTTTCTGTTCCTATCAGTGTCACCGCAGCACTGAGCTTTCACCCTGGAGTGCAGGAGGGACAAGTTTCCAGCTCCTTTGGGTGCTCCCAGAATCAATCTCGATGCACTGCTGAGAGGAACTGGCAGCAGTTAGGTTTGGATCCCAGCTTGTGGGCCCCTCAAGATTCTAGCTTACTGTACTCTCCTGTCGTTCTTGTGTTACTTTAGTATCTTAAAAAAACAAACAGAAAAACTTCCAACGCTTGCTTAACCAATTTCCTATATTAAATTACTTTATAGAAATATCTGTTCTTTTCTTCTCCAACCGGATCTGAATCTTACTATGCTCTAAATGAAATTAGTCTCCAGATTATCCAGTTTAGTGAGTATGGTTCTACAACGAGGTGGGCTTTCAGTGGAGGCAAAAAACCAAGAAGGCTCTGGTAGCTCATCTCCATCTGGGGCAATCATGACAGTGTGCAGGAAGTCTTCCTAGGGGCTGGAACTGGAGGAGAGGAAGCAAGAATCAAGAGGTGGGCAGACATGGGGGATGAAAGTACACTGGGTCCGAACCTTCATAATTGTGCTTGATCTGTCTTAGCTAAGAGACTCTGGAATATGAATCAGAGATAAGGGCAAGCCAGGAAGAATCCATAGTAATCCACAGTGAGATTTGTTAAGAATACAGACCTTCTGGCCGGCATCCCCTTTCCTTCCTAGAGGCCCATGGTTTATAATTTTTTATTTTTTTTAATTTTTATTAAGGTCTCATCCTTAATCACAGGACAGTGCAAATGGCTATTCTTTTGGGTGTGTGATTCGCTCCTACTACTACTAGGAGTAGCTCACCTGAGATTATCCTGTCTGTTTTTACACAGCATGTATTAAATCCATGTGGATATGTTTCATTAAGTCAAAATTTAGATTCTTCTTTCTCAGATTTGTTCATTTTGGTTAGCAGTACCTTAACTCTAAAAATAAGGGGATTCTATTTGGCCAATTATCCCTACTGCCTTTAATGTGTATTAACTTTACAACCATTGTTATACAACAGGGAGTTGACTCACGTACTCTAATGAAAGAACTTTAGGCATCATAAGGGAGAGTTAAATTCACATACCACTTTCCTATATTGTTTCATTGTCTTGAGAGTCTGCTATTGTTAACTTTTCTGGCGTTATTTTGTGCTAAAAATGAGCACATTTTAATCCCCTCTTGAGAATATTTTTTCATGTGCAACAGTGTAAAGAAAAACCAAGCCTTGCTAAGATGCAGAACCTAGGATCAACACCTAGTCTAGGGGTTCATCCCCAGCCCATGATTCAGATTATGACACCAAAATATTGCAGAGGTGAATTTTGGGGTGGTGTTTATCGATTACTGAAACCAAAAATATTAACTCTTTATGTCTGGGTGCTATTTTGCCATAAGTGTGCCAACTGTCAAGATTATGTACTAAATTTATTATATTCTCGCTAAGGAAAGGGATAACTATTCCCCCATGTATTTAGGGGAAGTTTAATACAGCTTAGATCCTCTATCATGAATTCTATACTCCTGGTCTAGTGAGATCTTTATTTCTTGCTTCTGATGCTTATTATTAATTACAAAAAAATGTTTAGTTTTAATATCTGTTGAACTGGCTGAGCAATACTTCAGCTTTCTTTTCCTAGTTTGAAGAATCTGAAATCTCAAATCCTGTTCCTTGATGAGTCTGTTTGTCTGTGTGATTACCATTCGCTGTGGTGTAGTGGCTTAGAAGGTAAAGCGTCTGCCTGCAATTTGGGAGACCCAGGTCCAACCCCTGGGTTGGGAAGATCCCTTGGAGAAGGAAATGGCAACCCACTCCAGTTTTCTTGCCTGGAAAATCCTATGGACGGAGGAGCTGAAGGCTACAGTCCACAGGGTTGCAAAAAGTTGGACATGACTAGCAACTTCACTTCCTTTCTTTTCTTTTCTATCTTTCTATGGTGTTGAAAGGGATGTTTATACCTTCTTTGAGAGGGAGAGTCAATTCCTGTTTGTCCTCTGAAAATGGTTCCCCTAATGTGTGATAACATGCAGGAAAAAATTATCCTTCTCCTCTCACCTTGAATGGGTAGGTCAAGTCCCACTTTAATGTCTAGTTTATTCCTATGTTGCTTATATTACTTAGTGCATAGTGTAATCTACAAGGCTTCCCAGGTGGAGTAGTAGTAAAGAATCCACGTGCTAATGCAGGAGACGCGAGTTCAATCCCTGGGCTGGGAAAGTGCCCTGAGTAAGGAAATGGTAATCCACTTCAGTATTCTTGCTTGGGAAATCTCGTGGACAGAGGAGCCTGGAGAGCTGTAGTCCATGGGTCACAGAGTCAGACATGACTGAGCATGTGCACACACACACACACACACACACACACACGCACACACACACACACGCACACTCACGGTGTAACCTGGACCTTCAAGACCTTCCACTGCACCTTTTGTTCTGACTTGTGATTATTTGTAGGATCTATTCATTAGCTTAAAAGGAATATGGATAACTAACTGTAACCCTGCCCTTTGATTGGGAAAACAAAACAAACAACAACGACAAGAAACCCTTCAAAATGTTTGCCTCCAGAAAGCAGTGAATAAGATCAGGAGAAAGATCACTGAGAATGGAGTCAGAAAAGAGAGTCTCTAGTCAAAGTACTACCACTTAATAACTGTGCTCTGAATCTTAGTTTCCTAGTCTGTAAGGCAAAACATAAGTTGTAGTATGAATTTTGTCTACCTCGCAGGCTTAGAGCTCTTAGAAGCCTGAAAATCCCCCCAACTCTTTGACGCAGGTTGACTTTCAGAAAAGGGCTTTATTTTCAGAGGATTTGATGATTGAGTTATCTTTATATTTCCACTGGTGTCAGTAGATGTACCATAAATGCTTCCGGAGAGTCTTTCCCTTGAAGAGATTCTGGCCCCAGTTAAATTCATCCCAATTAAAAATAGAACCCTGAGAAGCAGCAGCTGTAGCACCTCTTAAACCTCTTCAGACAACATTGAATGACTAAGTGCCTGCTACTGTGGAGATAGTGCCCAGAAAACCAGCAGCAAGCCCTCTCAGAAGATGATTACACTTCAAGTGGCCGTCAGTCCTTAGTGATTTCTGGTAGTTCAAGGATGCTACCTTATCTTCCAAGGGTTCTAAAAGTTCCTGGGGGAAAACCATATGTTCATTATTATTATTTTTAAAAACTCCTTCCTACAACTAAATCTTTCAAAACAATATTGAACAAATAGGCATACAACCCATAATGAAGTTCTATCATTTGAATGGAGTAGGTAACTGTAGTAATGTTGCTATCTGGCATGGGATAAAGGATTGATGAAGTGATAGCATTTTGTACTTCTTTTTTAAAATTAGTTTTTCAGTTCAGTTCAGTTGCTCAGTCATGTCCGACTCTTTGCGACCCCATGAACTGCAGCACGCCAGGCCTCCCTGTCTATCACCAACTCCCAGAGTCCACCCAAACCCAGGTCTACTGAGTTGGTGATGCCATCCAACCATCTCATCCTCTGTCGTCTCCTTCTCCTCCTGCCCTCAGTCTTTCCCAGCATCAGGGTCTTTTCAAATGAGTCAGCTCTTTGGATCGGGTGGCCAAAGTATTGGAATTTCAACTTCAAAATCAGTTCTACCAATGAACAGCCAGGACTGATCTCCTTTAGGATGGACTGGTCAGATCTCCTTGCAGTCCAAGGGACTCTCAAGAGTTTTCTCCAACACCACAGTTCAAAAGCATAATAAAAAAAAATAGTTTTTATTGGAATGTAATTTAGTTGGTTTACAATGCTGTGTTAGTTTCCATGGTACAGCAAGATGAGTCAACCATACATATATAAAAGTATGCTTCATGATATTACAATAACTTTGGATGGGGACACACAGATTCTAGGCTCATCATGGTGCTCATTTGTATGTGAATGTTGAATCATCATGTTGTACACCTGAAACTAACACAACACGGCGTGTCAACAACTCCTCAGTTAAAAAAAGAAAGAAAAAAAGAGAACAAAGGACAAAGAAAAGAAAAAATGAGCATTGATTTCTAGGGAAATGAATAAATTCACTTCCTTTCTTCCTATTTCTTGAAGAAGTTGACTTTCAAAAGCATGACTCAAAAATTGAATTTAGTTCTAATGATTTTCTTTTGATTCTTTAAGAAGAGCTTGAAAATAAACTTTCCTTATCTTTTCCACAATAGAAATTTTGGCTATTAAGAAATTACCATGGAGAGTGGGTGGGAGAGAAGTTTAAGATGGAAGGGATATATATATATATATATATATATATATATATACACACACATGTGTATATAATATACAAATATAGCTATAACTGATTTGCATTGTACAGCAGAAACAAGCACAATGTTGTAAACTAATTGTCTTCCAATTAAAAAATTAATTAAAAAAGAAATTACCAAATGAAACATTAGAGAAGGTACTGTGTTTGTAAGCCAAGGCTCAGAGGAAGATCTCCATTGTATATCAGCCAGAATTCACTGTGGAAACATTGCTTTTCCCTTTTTTAAAATCTAAATTGCATGTATTCAAGAATGACAATTATTTAGGCTGCCAATCTCTTTTATAAATATTTCCTTAGGTAGGTAGGCTTTTATACACTTTCCCAAAGGACCGAGTTGACAGACATAGACTTTGGCTTTATTTCCATGAACTCTGAATCCAAATCCCAGGGGCCAAAATATATGCCATTCACTTCCTACATTTGGTTGTGTGATCCCTCTGAAGACTGACCCAGGAGTCCTTTCTGATGAGACTTTCAGCACAGCCATTAGTCACTAGATAAATATGGGAATGTTGGCCATTTGCCAAATAGAAGCTCCTGAAACAAAGGCTTGTTCTTCACAGTAAGAACAGGTCCAGTTTTCCTTAAAAGCTTCTGACTGCCTGTGTGGTATTATTTGAGAAATCTTAAACATTTTGACCCAAACATATTTCCTGTTGAGCTCTAGATTTTCACTAATAGCGTGTCACTAAGTGGCTTACATCTGGTCTTTCCAGGTCATCCTTTTGAAAATATGGCCATAGCTCTGGAAAGGCCCTGACAGCTTAGTGTGCGTGACTCCTAAGATCTTTCTCCTCTGACAAAAGAGATAAGGCAGGATGAGAAAACTGGATGGCTGGCAAGGAAAATATGTTGAAGAAGACAGACAATGCACAGAATGGAAAATGAAGTAACTGTGCCAATGAGAATCAGCCTGGTCCGCTATTAAATGTCCTAAATTTATGAATGAGGATTCAATATGCCTGTGCACTGTGTTAGCCTTCAGAATGCTCCCATTAGTTGCAACATCAGGTTGACTGTAAATTGAGAATATCTTTCTGGAAAAACAAGATGGAAATATTTATCAAAGGGATAAAGAACATTCATATATGTAGAACCAATAATTTCAATTGCAGGACTCTATCCTAAAAAAAGAATCAGAATAGCAAATTTGGACCCAAAGATATTCATTGGGACATTATTTGTAATTGCAAAAATAAAGGAACAAGTTAAATGTTTATTAATAGGAGAATGAATACTATGAGAATGAATTTATGCCATAAATATAACTAAAAGAGTATATAAAATATATTAATAAAAAGATCTCAAGCATATAAAATACATATGCATAGATAAAAATTCAGTTTTAATTAGTAGCTGTCCATAAATGGTTTCACTTTTCTTTATTATTTTTATATTTTCCAAATTTTCCACAATGTTCATTTATTACTTTACAGACAAAAATGTTATTAAGAAATTGATTCAAAAGCGAATATTTGTGTCAGGGTTATCAACCTAAAATATGGGTATCCTGTGAGGAGGTTGTCTATTGTTGTATAGCAGTTTCCCAGTGGGTAATTAAATATCTGTCAGACTTTCCCTTATGTTTGGGTCCTTTATATTCAAGGGTTATAATTCTACACAAAGATATCTATGTAGGATAAAATTTGGCATCTAATGTTTGATTTTGGATAGTATTAGAGCTTGCTGTGGCCAAGTTCAGTTCAGTCACTCAGTTGTGTCTGACTCTTTGCTACCCCCTGGACTGCAGCACGTCAGGTTTCCCCATCCATCACCAACACACGTAGCTTGCTCAAACTCACGTCCATTGAGTCTGTGATGCCATCCAACCATCTCGTCCTCTGTCCCCTTCTCCTTCTGCCTTCACTTTTTCCCAGATCAGGGTCTTGTCCTCTGAGTCAGTTCTTCACATCAAGTATCTGAAATATTGGAGTTTCAGTTTCAGCATCAGTCCTTCCAATGAATATTCAGGATTGATTTCCTTTAGGATTGACTGGCTGGATCTCCTTGCAGTCCAAGGGTCTCTCAAGCGTCTTCGCCAACACCACAGTTCAAAAGCATCAATTCTTTGGCCCTCAGCATTCTTTATAGTCCAACTCTCACATCCATACATGACTACTGGAAAAACCATAGCTTTGACTAGGCAAACCTTTGTTGGCAAAGTAGTCTCTGCTTTTAATATGCTGTCTAGGTTGGTGATAGCTTTTCTTCCAAGGAGCAAGCGTTTTTTAAGTTCATGACTGCAGTCATCATCTGCAGTGATTTTGGAGCCCAGAAAAATAAAATTTTCACTGTTTCCATTGTTTCCCAATCTATTTGCCATGAAGAGATGGGACTGGATCCCGTGGTCTCTGTTTTTTGAATGTTTTGAGTTTTAAGCCAACTTTTTCACTCTCCTCTTTCACCCTCATCAAGAGGCTCTTTAGTTCTTTGCTTTCTGCCATAAGGGTGGTGTCATCTGCATATATGAGGTTACTGATATTTCTCCTGGCAATCTTGAGTCCAGCTTATTCTTCATCCAGCCTGGCATTTCTCATGATGTACTCTGCATACAAGTTGAGTAAGCAGGGTGACAGTATACAGCTTTGATGTATGTACTTCTTTCTCAATTTGGAACCAGTCTATTGTACCATGTCCAGTTCTAACTGTTGCTTCTTGACCTGCATACAGATTTCTCAGGAGGCAGGTAAGGTGGTCTGGTATTCCCATCTCTTTAAGAATTTTCAACAGTTTGTAGTGATCAACACAAAGGCTTTGGTGTAATCAATAAAGCAGAAGTAGATGTTTTTCTGGTATTCTTCTGCTTTTTTGAAGATTCAACGGATGTTGGCATTTTGATCTCTAGTTCCTTTGCCTTTTCTAAATTCAGCTTGAACATCTGGAAGTTCATGGTTCACTGTGAAGCCTGGCATAGAGAATTTTGAGCATTACTTTGCTAGTCTGTGAGGTGAGTGGAAATGTGTGGTAGTTTGGACATTCTTTGGCATTGCCTTTCTTTGGGATTGGAATGAAAACTGACCTTTTCCAGTCCTGTGGCCACTGCTGAGTTTTTCAAATTTGCTGGCATATTGAGTGCAACACTTTCACAGCATCATCTTTTAGGATTTGAAATAGCTCAACTGGAATTCCATCACCTCCACTAACTTTGTTTGTAGTGATGCTTCCTAAGGCCCACATGACTTCGCATTCCAGTATGTCTGGCTCTAGGTGAGTGAACATACCATCATGATTATCTGGGTTGTGAAGATATTTTGTATAATTCTTCTGTGTATTCTTGTCACCTCTTCTTAATATCTTCTGCTTACGTTAGGTCCATACCATTTCTTTTATTGTGCCCATCTTTGCATGAAATGTTCCCTTGGTATCTCTAATTTTCTTGAAGAGATCTCTAGTCTTTCCCATTCTATTGTTTTCCTCTGTTTCTTTGCATTGATCACTAAGGAAGGCTTTCTTTATCTCTCCTTGCTATTCTTTGGAACCCTGAATTCAAATGGGAATATCTTTCCTTTTCTCCTTTGCCTTTCACTTTTCTTCTTTTCTCAACTATTTGTAAGGCCTCCTCAGATGGCCATTTTGCCTTTTTGCATTTCTTTTTTCTTTGGGATGGTCTTGATCACTGCCTCCTGTACAAAGTCACAAACCTCCATCCATAGTTCATCAGGCACTCTGTCTATCAGATCTAATCCCTTGAATCTATTTGTCACTTCCACTGTATAATCATAATGGATTTGACTTAGGTCATACCTGAATGGTCTAGTAATTTCCCCAGCTTTCTTAAATATAAGTCTGAATTTTGCAATAAGGAGTCCATGATCTGGCCACAGTCAGCTCCCGGTCTTGATTTTGCTGACTGTATAGAGCTTCTCCATCTTTGGCTGCAAAGAATATAATCAGTCTGATTTTGGTATTGACCACCTGGTGTGTCCATGTGTACAGTGTTCTCTTGTGTTGTTGGAAGAGGGTGTTTGCTATGACCACTGCATTCTCTTGGCAAAACGCTATTAGCCTACTTTCTTCAATTTCAGTCTGAATTTGGCAATAAGGAGTTCATTATCTGAGCCACAGTCAGCTCCCAGTCTTGTTTTTGCTGACCATATAGAGCTTCTCCATCTTTGGGTGCAAAGAATATAATCAGTCTTATTTCATTATTGTCCATCTAGTGATGTCCATGTGTAGAGTATTCTCATGTGTTGTTGGAAGAGTGTGTTTGCTATGACCAGATCTCTTGGCAAAACCCCATTAGCCTTTGCCCTGCTTAATTTTGTACTCCAAGGCCAAATTTGCCAGTTACTCCAGGTATCTCTTGACCTCCTACTTTTGCATTCCAGTCCCCTATGATGAAAATGACATCCAAATTTGAGATTAAAAAACAAATTCGATGGAGTATAATTTTTTAAGCCATAATTTTCTTAGAACTGAACAATGGCAGATACATGTGAGAAGCAGAGGAAGCCTTGAGTTAGATCTCTCTCATCCCAAACATGTATGTTATCAGTTCAGTTCAGTTCAGTTCAGTCGCACAGTCGTGTCCGACTCTTCGCGACCCCATGAATCGTAGTACACCAGGCCTCCCTGTCCATCACCAACTCCCGGAGTTCACTCAGACTCACGTCCATTGAGTCTGTGATGCCATCCAGCCATCTCATCCTCGGTCGTCCCTTCCTCCTCCTGCCCCCAATCCCTCCCAGCATCAGGGTCTTTTCCAATGAGTCAACTCTTCGCATAAGGTGCCCAAAGTACTGGAGCTTCAGTTTTAGCATCATTCCTTCCAAAGAAATCCCAGGGTTGATCTCCTTCAGAATGGACTGGTTGGATCTCCTTGCAGTCCAAGGGACTCTCAAGAGTCTTCTCCAATGTATGTTATAGTTTTACTTATTCACTGGACATGGACCTGGGTCATCAAACTCTTTTTTCCTAAGTTTGGTTTGCTTTCCATGTTTCAGCACATTTGCCATATCTGAAGAGCTGATCTGGACTTACTGTCTTGTTACCATTTTGGTGGTCTTTTCTCCACCTGGAATGCATCTTAGACTTATCCCCTCTCATGTTCTTTGGGCCTGTGTTACGTGAAAGCACTTCCTTGAAGCCTACAAGTGTGATCACCCTCTCCTTTGAACCTCCATGACACATGTAGTGTGTTATGACTTTCCATTAGACTGTCAACTTTTTAAGCACAAATACTGCTTTTATTCCCCATGCCTTGCCCCCATGGACAGAGGAGCCTGATGGGATACAGTCCATGGGGTCGCAAAGAGTTGGACACGACTGAGTGAGTAGCATTTGCCCATGTTGGCAGAATTGAACTTACCTATTTAATGAATCAGATGGTAATTTGGCTGGCCCAGAGTCCCCCTTCCTCTCTTCAAGCAAGTTAGATGTGATATGCCCATCTATCAACTCAAAAAAGTGCTGCAAGTAAATTTTTAAAAACTTTAAAAAAACTTTTTAAAAAGAGGAATCTTTCTAGAGTAAACTGCTTACTGATTAAAAATATGGAGTGCAGAGCTACAATCTACACTTGATTTCAGTTACCAGGGCCCTCCACCATGTTTTACTTAACTTTATAATGTAGAAGAATGATGTGGGCTTTAGTGTTAGAAAGAACTAGGTTAAATCTAACCTTGACACTTATTGGCAGTGGGTTAAATGATTTATCCTCTCCATGCCTCAGTTTCTTCATCTGTAACATGTGAAATTAATTAATGGCTATCTCCCAGCCTTGTTGTGAGGACTATGTGAAATGAGGCATGAAAGCACTTAACAGTATCTGGCACGCAGATTTAAGTCTCTGCACTCATGAGGACAGAAGATTCATCATGTCCTGAACAATTTATGTTTTCTTGGAAAGCCAGGGCTAAGCCCCTTAGAATTTGTAGGGCAGTATTTACTTAATATTTGGGGCCTGTTGCTCTGAAATCACTGCTGCTGCCAAGTTGCTTCAGTCGTGTCCGACTCTGTGTGACCCATAGACGGCAGCCCACCAGGCTCCCCCATCCCTGGGATTCTCCAGGCAAGAACACTGGAGTGGGTTGCCATTTCCTTCTCCAATGCATGAAAGTGAGAAGTGAAAGTGAAGTTGCTCAGTTGTGTCCGACTCTTCGCAACCCTATGGACTGCAGCCCACCAGGCTCCTCCATCCATGGGATTTTCCAGGTGAGAGTACTGGAGTGGGGTGCCATCACCTTCTCTGCTGAAATCACTAATCTATTCTTATAACAGATGCCCCCAAACAGTGGCCCCTTTTGAAAATTGTGAGGGAATACCGAGATGAAATATTGAATGCATTTCTGCAGTCAAAAGACTGGCTATAAGTATTTGTTATATGGGCTTCCCAGATGACTCAGTGGTAAAAAATCTACCTGCCAATGCAGGAGACTCAAGAGATGCAGATTCAGTCCTTGGGTTGGGAAGATCCCCTAGAGAAGGGAATGGCAACGCAGTCCAATAATCTTGCCTGGAAAATTCCATGGACAGAGGAGCCTGGTGGGCCACAGTTCATGGGGTCACAAAGAGTCAGACCCAGCTGAGTGCCTAAGCACACACCCACACACCTCCTCCCCTCCTACACATAATCTATGAATTTTTTTATACACTCAAAGCAGGAGATTTTAGTGAACTCCAGAGATGAACTGCTTGAATTAAAAATGTTACTGTGGTGGGGACTTCCCTGGTGGTCCAGGGGCTAAGAGTCCACCCTCCTGCTGCAGGGGCCCTGGGAACTACAT
The DNA here is from genome assembly GCA_006408695.1 of Aepyceros melampus. NCBI lineage: Eukaryota > Metazoa > Chordata > Mammalia > Artiodactyla > Bovidae > Aepyceros > Aepyceros melampus. The sequence continues at coordinate 315,235 of SJXQ01005538.1, read as the reverse complement.
CCCATATGCCACAACTAAGAGTTCACATGCAGCAAGGAAAGATCTTGGGTGTCGCAACTAAGAACAGGTGCGGCCAAAAGTATCAAAAACATAAACTCTTAAAAAAAACTTGCTGCTGCATTGAACCTTTCTGTTTGAGAGGTTTTTGTCTGTAACATGGACTAATAATAGGAGTAATAAGAATACCTGCCAGAAAGAGCTTCTCTGAGGATAAAATGAATGCATATCTGCCAAGCATTTAGAACAGTGTCCAGCACATAGTAGCAGTCAACCAAAGCTAGCAACACCTAATCAATTAATTCAAAAGATGGAGCTCTTGAAGGATTATGTTGAGCCACGTCTTCCAATAATGAAATGAAACTTCTGTTTTAGCCCTGGTGCCATATTTGGTGGCACAAGGAAGGGAGCATATACCTTGGAGATTTGTGCCTCACAGTGATTTGGACTTGTTAACAGCACTAGTCAAGGAACACAGTGTGCTGAAAAGGTTGCCAGACCCCAAATGAGATAACGAGCATCCTGTGAGCAGTGACAGACTTGAATACTCCCGACAAATAGGGAAAGTGATGGCTCTGCCTAAGAAATCTTTTCCTTCAATCTTGACGCCACTGATTTTTTTTTTTTTCCCAGATGCTGCTGGCATCTGAAAAAAATAAACATAGAAACTTCCTGATAATGGAACATCTTTATTTTCTGATATAATTTCGACCTCTGCTTGCAACATGGGCATTTATTATATTGGAAATAAAGTTGTATGCCTGGGTGGATAACCAAGTAACTTGATGACCCTAATAAGTAAAGAAAATGTGCAATTTGCTCTGATTACCAGATCGGCTTCCTTGGTGGCTCAGTGGTAAAGAATCTGCCTGCAATGCAGGAGATCCAGGTTCAATCCCTGGGTGGGGAAGATGCCCTGGGCAAGGGAATGTATTCTCTCCAGTATTCTTGCCTGGAAAATCCCATGGACAGAGGATCCTGGAGGGCTATAATCCATGGGGTCACAAAGAATTGGACATGACTTAGTAACTAAACAGCAGCAAACACTATGGCTAAGTCATTTGATGTTTCAGGCAGTATCTTCTTGTATCTAGCTTCTAACCTTTGGATACTGAATCTCGTCTAATGATCTATCAGACTTCTCCCTCTTTTTCTCCTGCTGGTCTACCTCTTGTCTGTTGCCCTTCTCTTGAGTCTTTTTTAAACGTAATCTTCTAACCTTTGATTGAATATCTATTTTGGCTGTAATAGTTTAAATTTATCATCTGACAGATGATTTAACATATTTAAAGTTTTTTTCTGCTCCCTGCACACTGTCTCTTCTGCTATTTGGGGGAAGAGTTGTTGTTTGTTTCTGCCTTTTGTATTAGGAGATTTCCTTGAATGTCTGGTGAACCTAGGTTGTTCATTCATAATTGTAAGTAAAAAGGTATATTGGTTTTGTGCTTCACAGAAGATTAACATGGGAGTAATTCCGATTTTTTGTCGGGAGTGGTCCCCAAAATGTCCCAGTCTTAATTCTTCTCTCTTCTGTGTCTGAAGAAGAATTTCATGCTGGAAGGTATACAGCTGAATGCTCGCATTCTCAGAACTGAATGTGGGCATGGAAGGAGGGAGTATCACTCCTCAGTCTACAGACTGTCACTTCATTGCCCTCTTTTTGAATGCAGGTGTGACAGATTGCAACAACAATGCCAGTTCTCCACACCTCCCTGTCTTCATGCCCTTTTGCTGGGTGACTGCAGTTCCTCTCACCTCAGAGGTGTCTCTCTCTCCATGAATTAAATGTGGGCTACTTGTTACTTCATTTTGGAGAATAGATTATGGCAGAATTGAAAGTGTGGCCCTTTCAAGCCTGGGACTGCAAAAGCCTCATGAATTTTGGCCTGTTCTCTCATACCTGTCATCAGCACAAGGACGTGTGGAGCTCTCCTGCTGGAAGATGAGCGGTTTGTGGACCAGCATAGTGTTACTCTCGTCACCCTAGCCTAAGTGAGCCTGGATCAGCCAACCAGTCTCCCAGCGTGTGTGCATCTCCAGCTAACCCCATACTCGTAAGCAATGCACTGTTGTTGTTGAATACCACTATGGTTTGGTGGTTGTTTGTTACAAAGCATTATTGCAGATAACTATCAATACTACTACAAGGCTCTGCCCTCCTTCTCAGGGCTGCAAACCTCTTCAGAAATTAACCTCTTGCCTTCTGCCCAGACTGCAGGTAAGTGACCATGTTATACACAGTAGGAGAGGAATTGGGTTGATTCACGCATGTGTGCCAAGTTGCTTCAGTCATGTCCCATTCTTTGTGACCCATGGACTGTAGCCCATCAGGCTCCTCTCTCCATGGGGTTTCTCCAGGCAAGAATATTAGTGGGTTGCCACGCCCTCCTCCAGGGCATCTTCCTGACCCAGGGATTGAACCCATGTCTCCTGCGGCTCCTGCGTTTGCAGGTAGTTTCTTTACCACTAAGCGGACTCGATGGGCGTGAGTCTGAGTGAACTCCCGGAATTTGTGATGGACAGGGAGGCCTGGCGCGCTGCGATTCATGGGGTCGCAAAGAGTCGGACACGACTGCGCGACTGAACTGAACTGAACTGAACTGAAGCCATGGGGTAAGCCCACTGGGATGATTAATTCCACCTTATTTGTACTGATTTCCCACAGATCCTCTTTTAAGTCACACCCTCGGCCCCATTCTCAGCTGTCTCTGATGTAACTTATTCCTGAGCTTCTCCAGGGCTCTGCGTCATAACTGGAGTTGTTTCTTTTTGACTCTCTTGCTGTTGGCACCAGGACTTAGCCTTTTCCTGTTGGCTCAGTCACCTGCCCGTCCACTTCCCAGTGTCTGAGGTTTGTTTTTGCTCATTCTTCTCTACATTTATTCCTCCTTGATTCATTTCATCCTTTGAAGTTTAAACTTTAATTTTTTTCTCTCATATGGAAAGATTTAGGAGGACATGGGGATAAATAATGTGTTTCAATAGTTCTTATTTAGCCGGAAATATCTTGTCATTATTTTTTTTCCTCCCTGATTCTAAGTCTTGTTTTTGTTTGTTGTTTTCTTGTGGTTGTTCATCTGCTAGTGTGATTTACTTCAGGGTGATAAATGATACGAATATAAATGTCTCTCTGAAAAGTCTAATAGTATGATGATAATTGACTCTCCTGCCAATGCTTTCACTCGTTTGTGTTGAATCTCATAGGTTAATTCATTCCATGACTACTTGTCAAGGGTCTACTATGGACCACGTATTGTTCTAGCACTGATGAAACAGTGAGGAACAAAACAGACTTGGTTGCTCTCCTTAGGGAACCTACAGCATAGAGATTACCAGTTGTCTTTCCCGAACACGTCTTTCTGCCTTGTCCTAATAAACATACTGAGATCACCCAATAGTTACCTCCACTGGTCACTGGGGTGTATAATGTGCTGAGCCAGTTTAAGAATGGGGTCCCATTGTTGGATGACATCACCAACTCAAAGGAGGTGAGCCTGAGCGAACTCTGGGAGAGAATGAAGGACAGGGAAGCCTGCTGTGCTGCAGTCCATGGGGTAGCAAAGAGTCAGATAGGACAGTGACTGAACAACACATAGTTGTCAGCTTAACTGTGCTGTGCTAAGTCACTTCAGTCATGTCCGACTCTTAACAATCCTATGGACCATGGCCAACCAGGTCTTCTCTGTCCATGGGCTTCTCCAGGCAAGAATACTGGAGTGGGTTGCCATGCCCTCCTTGTCAGCTTAACTATTGGGTGATAACATATCCTCTTTAACTTTCGGGAGTGTAGTGCAGAGTCCTAAAGAAAATTAGAATATCTTGTCAATATTTAAAAAGCAGGATTCTTTTTCTTGTTCTCTCTGACACATACAAGCATTTACAAGCTTGAATGTGCACACACACACACACACACACACACACACATTCTGATTTCCAACTTCAGGAAAATCAGAAGTGCTACAATGTTGGGCCACCTTCCTGCATGACAACATTAAGTAGAACTCATGGGGTGGAATTCTTCATTTTTTAAAAATGTATTTTATTTTTGAGTGCACCACACAGCTTGTGGGATTTTAGTTTCCCAATCAGGAATTGAATCCAGGCCCTCAGCAGTAAGAGTACAGAGTCCTAACCACTGGGTCACCAGGGAATTCCCAGGGCTGACCTCTCAAATAGGGTTTGATCTGTATCATTTGTCAATGTCCCTACAACTTCTCAATGTAATGGACCTGGCTATTTTAGATGTTTACATTAATATAAGATACAATATTACTTTTCCCAGACCACATTCTTTTGCTGTTATTAATCCGTTCACCCTAAATATAAATATATTTATTGGTATATATTTTTAATGCATTTCAATATTTGTTTCACCAGTATTTGTTAATGACTAGGTTGTGGATTCTGAACAGGTTTTCAGCCTTCTGAGGTATTCTGTGAAATTCCTCATCTACCTGATCCCCAGCTCTTGATGCCAGATCACTGTCCCCAGTTGCCTCAATAGCCTCCTCCAAATTGTTTCTGCTTTGTTTTCACTTTCATTTAATCTCCACACATGACTGAACTCATGACTCCTTTTATTCTACGTCATACTTTCCCTTCAGATCCAGTCTTCATATTTGCTCTCTGATATTTTGATCTGGGTATTCCTTTACCACTCCATCCTGGATTATTCCTCCAGTCCCTATTGCCTCCTATTAACTTTGATGGTTCAAAAGAATGGTTTGTCTTACCCTTTCATCTCTGCAGGATGTTAGCTGATTCAGCCCTGCTGAGGACCACTGCTCCCAAGATCAAAAAAGGGGGTTCAGACATCCTGTAGCCCTAGGATCCTATGATAGTTACATTGAGCAGAACATTCTTAAGATATTAAGATAGATTTGAACACTTTAAACTTTATAATTGGTTTCCACTTACGGAAACTCATGAACAGGGATTTATTCTCCTCACCTCCTTAGGAAAAAAAATGAATCTTTGTTCTTTTAGGGAGCTTCCCTGGTGGCTCAGACAGTAAAGAATCTGCCTGCAATGCAGGAGACCCAGGTTCAGTCCCTGGGTTGGAAAGATCCCCTGGAGAAGGACATGGCCATCCACTCCAGTATTCCTGTCAGAATATTTCCATGGATAGAGGAGCCTGGTGGCTATAGTCCAGGGGTTGCAAAGAGTTGGACACAACTAAGGGACTAACACTTTGTTCTTTAGGTACTGTATGGTGACCTTATATTTTGCCTGATTCAAGAGATGAGATTAATAAAGGCAAATACAGAATACCGTTCTACAGTATTGTAGTGCATGCCTGCTCAGTTGTGTCTGACTTATTGCAAACCCATGGACTGTAGCCCATCAGGCTCCTCTGTCCATAGGATTCTCCAGGCAGAATACTGGAGCAGGGTGCCATTTCCTACTCTAGCGTATCTTCCTCGCCCAGGGATCGCACCCATATCTCGTGTGTCTCCTGCATTGGCAGGCAGATTCTTTACCACTGTGCCACCTGGGAAGCCCAGGTTGTTGGAGTAGGAGGACAATATTAGAAGAAAGAGGCTGATCTTATTCTTCCCCACAGTGTTCAGCCCACTCCTTCCAGGCATTGTGTTTCCACCTACACACCATCAAATGAGAGCAATATAGATAAACTAAAGGGGGTCCCCATGAGAACCTTTAGGATAGATTGTGGGAAGCCAAGGCCATTATCAGCTGAGGAAAGATTGAGAAGCCTGGGAAGAGTAAACTTGGAGAAGAGAAGACTTGGGGATGGTTTGAGAGAGGACAAGGAATATAGTTATCATCAGGGCCATCAAATTGTCATGTGGAAGAGAAAGCAGATGACTACAAGGAACTGGAGCTGGCTCAGTGAGTAGGAACCCATGGAGACATATTTGGGCTTTTTTTTGTTTTTTTGTAAAAAAAGAATGGTTTAAAACTGAAATTTGCTGTCCAGGGAGACTATTCTAGATCTCTGGGCAACCAAGAATAAAGTGGATGACCACTTGGTGGGGATGTTGTAGAAGGGATTGATTCACGAGTTGATTGGACCAGAGATTTTAAAGTCTCCTTTTATCCAGAGATTCTAGAGTGTTTGAAATTGTTGTGGCAGGTGATTCCTGCACATTTAAAAAACTAGCATCACAGTATTGTAGCATGCTTTTATATAACTCAGGAATTTATTTACTTCTGCCTATTATAATGGGAATAATGAAATATTAATATGTGAGTATGTTCTATTTACTCAAATTAGACTTTTTTTTTTTTTGGCTCAAGGAATGCCACTACACATTGCTGAAATAAATTTGGCATTTTTTTCCATAAATTAATCATTTTGGGTCAATTAACAGCACAACAAATATCAGCTTTGACCCCAATTTCTAGCTTAAAAATAGCATTTATTCCTTTTCTCTTTCCTTTTATCCTTCCAAATTGATAGACACAATATTTAACTATCCTTTGCATATTGTTGCTGAGAATTAAGAATATGGTAAATCTGGACAATCTAGTTATGAGGATTTACAGCTGAATAATTCATTCTCATTTCTATCACATGGGATGAACCTCAGTCATTGATTTTTCTCCCCATAGCCTTACCTAATCTTCTCAAACTGAATTCTTTCCATTTTCTTCTGTGTCCCTGGACCACTCCGTGTTTTGACCAGGGTGTGGCCATTTGTGAACATGTTCATTGCCTCCTGTGGGTGACAAAAAGGAATCTGTCTTGCACATTGTTGTAATCTCCACAACCCCTATTGCTCTCTCCTTCATGAAGTGATTCTCAAGTGATTCTAAATGTTTGTGGTTTTAAATTATTTTTATCATAAACTCATTCCATTTATTCACCACAAGTCTGGGCTAGCAGTTAATATGCTAGCACTCATTAAATCACTCCTATGAGACTGTAATGAAGTCACTTTGAAAGCTACAGATCATGACCATTACCTGAAAGATGACAAACTTGATGACTCCGGACATGTAGGAACATGGCTGAAAAGAAAATGTGTCTGACTTTTTTTTTTAAACACAGTTTTTAAGAGGGGAGAGTCTTTTCCTATAGTCTGGAGTTACTGTTCCCAGCACTAACAGAGTTGTGAAAGGACAGAGAACACTTGAATCTAATCCCGGCTCTACCACTAATTAGCAATGTTGTGTTGGACCAAGCGTCGAGTCTTTCTGGTCTTAACGTCCTCATCTATAAAACAAGAAAGCTTAAATTCATTGGAATTCTAGCCCCTACCAGCTCTAATATTCCTTGAGAAAAAGTTGAGAGATTCCCTCTATGTCTGACATTGTTCCCACTCTCTATACTCCTCACAGTGTGTGCAGCTGCAGACAAGTTATTCAGCCTCTGTGTGGCTCAACTTTCCAACTCATAAAATAGGGGATACCCATTTGCTAGCGTTATGATCAGAATTAAATGAGTTGATGCACGTCAGTATTTGAACAATGTCTGATGCAGAAGCAGCACCAACTTCATGTTAGTGCTTTTATTGCATTGGCCAAAAAATTCGTTCTGATTTGCCATATGGTATGGAAATCTCCAAATGAACTCTTTGGCCAACCCAGTATTTTGCCACTTTGCTGAAAATATGTTAGTCCATCACAAATTTGTTAAATTACAAATGAATTCCTGGCATGGTGTCTGGCACAAGAAGTACACCCTATATGAGTTTTAAGTCTATTTTCTATCATTTGTCTTTCAAGCAGCATTATATAAAGTTGTGTTTTCACCTATTCTTAGAATATCTTGATAACTCATTCACTGTGGTTCACAATATTCACCTCCTACTCTGTGATGCTCTGCATGTTTGCTTTTACACAAGCAAACTTTGGCTCATGTTTCTGTGTTCTGGGAGAGATTTTGGCCTTGCTATTTCCATGTTCATAGAATTCATCAGGAGCATGGATGGAGAAAGTGGCATGCAGAGATGGTGTTTTTGGAGTATCTGAGTCTAAGAGTCTAATGGAAGGTTCAGCAGGAGAATGCCCTGATCTACCAGAACCTTTATTTTGGCTTGGAGGAAGATGTTACCTTCACATAATGGAATGCCAGTTATTCCAGTTCAGTACATTAGAAGTTTAATTAAATCTGTTGAGCATTTTTATCTGTGATAAGCCCTGTACTAGTTTTGAATATGAAAAGAAATACATTCCTCTGAAGGTGGAAGAGAGAAAGCTATGAAGGAAATAACAATGGAGTCATTGGTCTTAAGGAGTTTGCATTCTTATTTGATGTGGTCTTCTAGGTATTCTGAGAACAGTGTGCCTTAGAACATGATTGTGGACACAGGGAAACTCATTGCACACAAAATCATTTAATACATGTGATACGCTTTAAGCCTTTACCACTATTATTTGATGTTTTAAGTCAAAGGGTCAATTAAACCTGAGAGTTTAAATAAGGTACTAGCAGGTTACCAAGCCAGAAGGTGAATTTGGGTCTTCTGACTCTTGGGATAATGCTCCAAGTTGTTCAGAAAGGAGAATGTAATGATATTTCTGCCGGAGAAAACTTGGGTAAAATGCAGAGCTTCCTAGCATGTTTTATTGTCAGTCTGCAGTACATCTCTGATTCTCCAAAGTGGTCCACAATTTTCCAACTATGAATTTTGACAGAGTCATGATTTAAAGTTTCAAGCATATGATTATGACATGGTGGTTCTCAACACTTACCACAACCTCGCTGCTAACCACACAGCAGCCAACTCTCAAGATTTCCTCTAGAAGAGTAGAGGGATTTTTCTCTCTTAGGCAGTCCAGTTCCATGGGAAAAAATTAGCAATGACAAATGACTCTGAATGAATGTTCGAATCTGAGGTCAGTTTGAACCTTTGCTCCTCTGTAAGAGGAAGCCGCCATCAGTGTTTTCCATGAATATGTTTGAAAGACATCATGTGAACAGTTTTGGTCACTATCTATTAGGCTTTGGAAGAATTGCTATAATTACTTAGTGTGCAGTGGGAAATGTTTTTTTCTTGGAGTCAAGTCTATTTACATGGATATTTATAGATATTTATAGATATATATATTTCCTTCAGCAGACGTCGACAAACACAGTTTTGAAAAGTACTTCAAGTCAATGGAAAAACAAAGCAGAATATATTAAAACAAAACAAAACAAAACAAAACAAAAAAACTACCACAGAAAGGATAATAATAGCTTCCATGTCTGAAGACAACAGACAGGCATAAAATATAAGGGAATTATTTTATCCTGAACAAGAGAATTGCTGTTACAGCAAATTTTGACCCTGTCACAGGCTGAATAACTCGTGGGTTTAAAACTTCCACTCCCACAGACCCCAGTCCACAGAGGAGATAACTGATCTGGGGCTTAGCAGTATTGGCAAAGTGGCGCATTATGGGATTTAGCTATAGAGTGTTTGCTCCCCAAGGAAAGAACTGCAGGAATTTTAAGAACTTGCATCAATTCCCTTGGGTAGAAGCAGTATGTCTAAGTATATTTCAAGTAAATCCTAACTCAACACATAAAGCTGCAGTTGTACCACGCCTTTAAAAGGAAATTAGAGCACGGGAATGAGGCCAGACTGACCCTCCCAAAGACAAATCCACTGTTTATCTCTTCAATTGCCCTGTCAGTCAGCTGAAGTCACATGTTAGAGACACTGTCATTTTCATTGAGAGCAAGTTCACCTACCCTCCCAAACAGCCCACCACCACATCAGTTTCAGGTTCCTGAATTTTCTTTTAGACCCCAAACAGCATACTGCAATTTGGATTGTTTCTTCAGACATTGCTTCTCTAGCAAAATGATTCAGATCACAACTCTTTTTCTTGCTTGTATATATTTTTTTATCATTGATTACCATTTCTTTTTCTTAAAGAATGTCCTCAATGTCCTCAAGGATGTCTTAGAAGGGAGGTTTGATCTACCTCAGTAGATTGATACAATCTCAGTCTTTGACAAGAGAAAACAAATACTGGTGAGAATGTGGAGAAAACAGAACCCTTATGCACCCTTGGTTGGATTATAAACTGGTATGGTTACTATGGTTACTATGTAAAATAGTAGGGAGGTTTCTCAAAAAATTAAAATAGAACTATCATATGACCCAGTAATTCTACTTCTGGGAATGTATCTGAAGGAAATGAAAATATTATGTTTAAGAGATAGCTGCACCCTCATGTTCATAATAGCATTATTGATGATACCCAAGACATGGGAACAACATAAGTGCTCATTGATGGGTGATATATGGTGGTGGTGCTCAGTAGTGTCCAACTCTTTGAGACTAGCAGACTAAGCACCTCCGTGAACTTCTTCAGGCAAGAATACTGGAGTGAGTTGCATTTCCTGCTCCAAGGGATCTTCCCAACTCAGGGGTCGAACCCAAGTCTCTTGTGTCTCCTGAATTGGCAGGCAGATTCTTTATTACTGTGCCACCTGGGAAGCCCATATGTATACACACACATATGTATCAGTTCAGTCGCTCAGTCATGTCTGACTCTTTGCGACCCCATGAATCGCGGCACGCCAGGCTCCCTGTCCATCACCAACTCCTGGAGTCCACTCAAACTCATGTCCATTGAGTCGGTGATGCCATCCAGCAATCTCATCCTCTTTTGTCCCCTTCTCCTCCTGCCTCCAATCCCTCCCAGCATCAGAGTCTTTTCCAATGAGTCAACTCTTCGCATGAGGTGGCCAAAGTACTGGAGTTTCAGCTTTGGCATCATTCCTTCCAATGAACACCTAGGACTGATTTCCTTTAGAGTGGACTAACAACAGAGTGGTTCCAAATAGGAAAAGGAGTATGTCAAGGCTGTATATTGTCACCCTGGTTATTTAACTTATATGCAGAGTACGTCATGAGAAATGCTAGGCTGGAAGAAGCACAAGCTGGAATCAAGATTGCCAGGAGAAATATCAATAACCTGGCAATCTGGTCAATATCATGGCATCTGGTCCCATCACTTCATGGAAAATAGATGGGGAAACAGTGGAAACAGTGTCAGACTTGATTTTTTGGGGCTCCAAAATCACTGCAGATGGTGATTGCAGCCATGAAATTAAAAGATGCTTACTCCTTGGAAGGAAAGTTATGACCAACCTAGACAGCATATTAAAAAGCAGAGACATTACTTTGCCAACAAAGGTCCATCTAGTCAAGGCTATGGTTTTTCCAGTGGTCATGTATGGACGTGAGAGTTGGACTGTGAAGAAAGCTGAGCGCTGAAGAATTGATGCTTTTGAACTGTGGTGTTGGAGAAGACGCTTGAGAGTCCCTTGGACTGCTATAATCAGCAATAAAAGATAAAAAACAAAGCATAAAAAAGAGGAAATTCTGCCATTTGTGACAATATGGATGGACCTTGAGGGCACTTTGCTAAATAAAATAAGTCAGGCAGAGGACTTATTTCATGGGCTTCCCTGGTGGCTCAGCTGGTAAAGAATCCGCCTGCAGTGTGGGAGACCTGGGTTTGATCCCTGGGTTGGGAAGCTCCCCTGGAGAAGGGAATGGCTATCCACTCCAGTATTCTGGCCTAGAGAATTCCATGGACTGATAGTCCACGGGTTCCCAAAAAGTCAGACACGACTGAGTGACTTTCACTTTCAGGCAGAGGAAGACATATACTGTATGATCTCATTATATGTAGAATCTAAAACAAAACAAAACTTATTCAAAAAGAGATCAGATTTGTGGCTATCAGAGGCTGGGGAAAGGGTGAATTAGATGGTGGTGGTCAAGTTACAAACTTTCAGTTACAAGCACTAGGCATGTAGTGTATACCATGATAACTGTAGTTTGCTTTATGATATATATGAAAGTTAAGAGAGTAAATCCTTAGAGTTTTCATCACAAGGAAAAAAACATTCTCTCTCTCTCTCTCTTTTTTTTTGTATCTGTGTGAGATGATGAATGTTAACAAAACTTATGGTAATTATTTGGCAGTGTATAAACATACACCTTATGTTGGTTACCTTAAAATGTGCATAGTTGTTATATGTCAATTATATATCGTAAACTCAATAAAATGGGAAAAATTCAGAAAAAAATCCATAAATTTTTGAATAAATGCAGTATACTTTAGTGGCAAAGCAACTAGATTGCTTAGATGAGGGTGCTCGCTAATTATGGCAACTTGGCATAATGACTAGGGTCACTTACTCATATTAATGGTCATTTTTCAAATGTAATCTGGAAGAGAATGGCAATAAATAATTAACCACTCTACTTTCTTCAATAGAGATGGTGAGATTCTCTGGGCTTATAAGGGGGAAAAATGGTACAGCAACACAGATAACTTTACAAATTTCATAAAGCTTTACAAATTCATAAATGGTTTATCTATTTGACATCTACAAAATTTTAATGGTTTTAGTGCTAACCACAAATTAGAAATAAATCTCACTGACTGGAGAGCTTGGTGATAGCATTATCATCTGTGTGTTTTGGAGGTGGCAACTTTGAAGAGTAGCCTAAACATGGGTGGCACAGGTTCTAGGCCCTGCCATTCAGTGGACCCACTTCTTAAGAGGCCAGTTGCTTTTGCTTCTAGTCATCTGCATCAGATGAGTACATTTGAACTATTCCAAGCAGGTCAAAATTACCTGAGCTGATTCCAGTTGTGCTCTGGTGTTTCTCCCATTGACCTTTTTATGTCTGTTTCTTAACTTTGGTTAAGTACTATGTCACAATATGGATATCCTGCCATTTCATGTTCTGGCCAGACTGTATATCTATCTCAGTGTGTATCTATGATGTAGTCTTACTGTCTAATAAAGGTTAATGTGAAATATAGGTTAATTTTATGAATTTTAAACAAAAATGATACCATTATTTTTATATAGTGATGACCAGTTACATTCATTCTCTTTGACTGCAACTGATTACAGTAGTAGGTTATGGTCTCTTCAACACAGTAATGATACCATGACTGTTTTTAATGATTTCCAACATAGAAAGAAAAACTCAGAACTCAGACTGGGTGTGGTAGGGAAATTATAGTATAAAATCCATATGTTTTAGAGTTGGTTGTACTATAGAAGGTTAGAAGAGCTCAGGTATGTTTTGGGTTAGTCTAGTCCCTCAAACTATTTCTTTCAAACGTTTTCTTTCAACCAAATCTGAAACACATTTTGCCAAAACCTTTTTTCCCTTAATTTTTAAATCCATGTGTATTTAAAAGGACATTTAATCCATATGCTTTGGCTCATTTACACTTAACTCATCAAGATATTGTTTTAAAGAGCTATTTGAGCTCCACAAAACCCATTTGTGTCTTTTCTTCTGCAGTACTAGGAAGTTGTGTTTTGCTGGAAACAGAAATGGAACCCACAAAATAATTAAGTTCGGATGAAAATCGAGAATATACAATATTTTTGAGAGCCACCAAACTCCACTTAGAAAGAGCATGTTATTCTCCTATTGCCATTTTTTTCAGTTACTTCTAAGTACATGTATGCTTTGGCCAAGCTATGAAATTTGATCATTTATTAAATCGTTACTTCACAGTCAAATGTCTGAATACATACTGCTCAAAATTTCTCCTTTAGTGTAAAAGATAAAGACAAGTTCAAAAAATAAGGAGAATACACAACGACTGGCTCTACACTCCTTTCGAAGTTGATGCAGAGCTTCAGACTTTCAGACTGTCTTTCCTTTCCCTACCTGCATTTCCGTGGAGTTCTGCCTGCTCTATCTGTCAATGCTCCTTTTCCTGTGTTTCAGGGAGGTAGGGAGCTGCTGTTGTCTATATGCTCTGCTACTTGAGAATCCTCAAATCTTTCCTACTAGGTGAAGGGATGACTCTAGGACACTTATTAAACATATCAATGGGATTACCCATCTGTCGAGTGTTTCCCAGGAAATTCAAGCCCTAAAGAGAGTTCAAGAAAGTCAGTGTATATCTTATACTGGACAATGTCACTGAAGAGTTATGAGGCTAATAAAGTCATTCAGACCAATAATGACTAGAAGTTAAAGTCTCATCATTTCAGGGAGGAACTCTGAAACAAATTTTGTCCATTGAGCCTCAATATCTAGTGAAAAGGAAGGACTCTCGGCAACAACAACAAAAAAGTTCTACAATGCAATTCATCCATATGCCTCAGAATTCTTTAATCAAGATTGCTGCGGTGAGTTGAGTTGTCAACACTCTTCTTGCATTTGAGTGGACATGTGAGTAAAAATCTATTTCAGATGAGAAGTGAGTAAAAGTTAATAAGATTTTATTTCACAGTAAGGTACAAAAATGTGTGTTATGATTAGCTAAGAATCAACTGATATAAATTAAAATCTCCAGGATTTTAATAGTCTGAACAACAGAGAGTAAATTATATTTCTTAAAAGACTGTCTCTTTCCTTTAGGAAATTAAGTCTGTTGTGCAGTATTAGTGGAGAATATTAGTGGAGACTCAACCCTGAATTTTCACCAAAAGGACTGTTGCTAAAGATGAAGCTCCAATATTTTGGCCACCTGATGTAAAGAGCCGACTCTTTGGGAAAAGACTCTGATGCTGGGAAAGATTGAAGGCAAAAGGAGAAAGGGGTGGCAGAGGATAAGATGGTTAGATAGCATGACCCACTCAATGGATATGAATTTGAGCAAACTCTGGAAGACAGCAGGGACAAAAGAGCCTGGCGTGCTACAATCCATGGCATCTCAAAGAGTCGGACACAACCTAATAACTGAATAACAGTAGTCAGTGGAGAATACTGACTTTGACAGGGCAATTTTGTATACTTTTTATGTCTACCATTTTAGAATGAATGTGTATTCTTTTCTCTCAGTGGCATCTAGAGAATATTTATTATTGAAGCACACACTGAGACTGTCCTTAACAATAGGATGTCGTCATGCCTATAAATGAGTCATCAATCTGCATGGAATTCTTGAAGAGTTTAGAGTTATTTTTAAGGCACATATTTTATTTGGGAGCAGATGTCCATCATTCTGAAATTTTCAAGGCCTCTGACAAGTACAAAAAAGAACCTGGTTACCAGATGTTTAATATATCTGAGAGAGAAAGAGAAATACAATGATATAGTAGTCTTTTCTGAAAAATAGCATTAAAAATTTTAGTTGTCATAGTCTTAAATAATATCTTCCAATGTTTTTTCATAATGAACCTATTTCACTGACCTGAATTTATGGCTAGTTTATTATTTTTATATTGTAGTGCTAGTGAAGTTGTGGAGAAAATTATATACCTAGACATGTATATGTATACATATACAAACTTTTTCAATCTTTGGCCTTCATATTCCTAAATTTCATTTATTGAAATTTGAAAACATCAATAAATCAGTTCTCACAAATATTAACTCAAAGTAATAATGTGTACTTAGTAGCAAAGTTAAGTTTTATGAACTTGCAATTTTTATGTTTCTTTATTTTCCTGATGCTATCCTAGAACTAGGTGATAATTCAAACTTTAACAAATTGTATGAAGTTATTCAAATAAATGTTTGAAGTTGAAATAGTTAAAAATAGTTGAAACTATTTATTGTATATTTTCAGTTCCATTCATAAATTTGTAATGGTACAACTAATAAATGTATCTAGGCTGCAGGAACAAAAATATTATAGATAAAGCTACAATCTCTTTTCCTCATTAACATCAATCCTAATTCTTTTTCGAGAAGTGCAACATGTAACTTGATGTATAGCTTTCCAAATCATTTTATCTTTATTTACAAGAGATATATTTATGATTATTCACAAATGTGTGTGGTTTAAAATGTAAATTGTATTTAATGTATGAGTTATTCTGCAGCTTCTATTTGACCACCTTAATAAACTTTCTAATGGGCTTTAACAATTTATAAGTTGATTTTCTTAGATTTTTTGAAAGATGATCACGTAATTTGCAAATAGTGATCACTTTATCTTTTCTGGTCTTAACATCTCATTTTTTTCTTGGATAGACAAGGATAGTGAATAAGTATTGTATTGTATAATTTTTTGTATTATTCTGTTCTTAACTGCTTCTAGTATTTCATCTATTAAGCATGGTACAGAGAATTGGTGAATTTTCTGAACTGTGCTTGCATTTCTGGGATATACCCAACTTGGTCCTAATATTTAATTTGCAAAAATACATCTCTGAATCTTATTTGCTAGTATTTTATTCAAGCTATATATGTCTTCATTCATAAATGTTACTGAGCCATAATTTCTTTTCTCAGTCTTTGTCTTGTTTTGGTATCAGTGCTGTATTTGTTCAGTAAACTGGATCAGATAACTTGTCATCTTTTCCTTTCCTCTGAAAAGTTTAAATAAGATATATCTGTTTCTTAAGGGTGTGATAAAATTTCAAGTAAAAACTTAGATCAGGTTTCTTTTAAATTATAGCATTTTAGTTATTAGTCTAATTCCTCCAGTGGTTATTGATTTGTGAAGTTTTGTAACACTTTTTCTTTGAGTCAGTTTTGGTGACCCACATATCTTTTCTGGAAAATTGTCTATTTTGGCTAAGTGTTGCATCTAAGTATTTAGTATACATCTAAGTATACTAAATTTGCCACCTAAAAACAAAAGATGCATTAATTCTTTCCCCTATCACTAGCTAGAAGTAGATATATTGCTTTTCTTGCTGAGTTAATTTTATCGTTTGTACCAACAAAACAACCTATGCTTCACTCCAGTTTTTGTGCTGTGAATTAAATCATGAATTAAATCATTAATCATTAATTTACAATGAATTAAATCATTTTGCCATCAAGTAACTGTAGGAAATTAAAAAAAAAAAAGATGGCAATGTATTTAAGTAATGCCACCCCTAACTCCCTGGTGGCTCAGATGGTAAAAAATCTGCCTGCAATGCAGGAGACCCAGGTTCGATCCCTGGTTTGGGATGATACCCTGTAGAAGAGAATGACTACCTGCTCCAGTTTTCTTTCCTGGAGAATCCCATAGACAGAGGAGCCTGGCAGGCTACAGTCCATGGCACGGCAAAGAGTCATACACAACTGACCAATTAACACTTTCACTTTCACCCCAACTCCCCATTCAATACCCAGAGAATTCCAGAAGGCTTCTTATTTTCTTAAACTCTGTGTATTTCCTCACCAATAAAATTGAAAATAATACCTTGCTATCTCACAGGGGTAACTCTATTAAAACATATAATGACTCATATTGGCCTCCATCCAAAGTTTGTGTTTGTTAACTTTTAGGGATTGGTTTTTATTAATATATCCCTTTGCTTTAAAGAAAATGTATTTAGTGAAAACTATTATTTGCCTAAGAGAGTTTTACTCTATGTGTAAGTAATTAGAATTGAATCTGGGGCTTTGGACTGTTATTTCATCATCTTAATTAATAGGGTAAAGTTAACTACTTTGTCTAATTTGAGTTATCAAACAAGTAGACTGGTCAGCTTAATTAAAAGTGAAACAAAAAGTGATTATACCTAGTTAATTGTAGTTCTAGTCAATTGAATAAGTAAGTTAAATAGTCAAAAGTATGTGTTTTTACACATACCTTAGATCAGTGAGGATGACTTTTTTTCTGACTTACTTGTGATTTTATGAAAATAGCAGTTCGGAAGATTTTGTTCTACCATAAATCTATAGGTTTTTCTGCTGCTGCAAAAGCTAAAGTGCCTTTGGCATGGAGAGAAACTTCTCTACCCTTAGCCTGGCAGGACAGTGAAGGTGATGCAAGAAGAAAAGCGCAGGAGATGAGGTAAGAAGCCAAACTAGATGTTCTGTTAAGTTTGCCACACACAGTTATCTAAATAAAATCTTTCTTTTGGAAAAAGAGACTATACTCAGTGTTAGCTCAAGACCCACTGTCTAGCAGCACTTGCATGGTTTTGCCCCTTATCTTTGAGCTTCTAACAAGGAAGGTTTCTTTTACACTGAGCATAAGTAAAATCCTTTCTAGTTAATTAATTCTTTCTCATAGTGTTGCCTCAGACTTATTCCAAGACTCTTGGTCTTGATTTTCTTGTAATTTGGATATTTCTTTCTCTGTTAAACCCTACCAGGAAAAGAGTTTCCAGTCTCTCTTAGCAGAACCATTTGTCTTACTGACTAAAATTTCAGACTGAAGATGCAAGATTAGAAGTTTGTGTCCTTTTTATACTTCCTTGCATTATTCTACTCAAGAAAGTTAAAGTTTCACCTAGTAATAAATCTAAAGTTTATTGCTGGGGATCTCTGAATTTTTTGTGATGAGCAGATTTCTATATTTTACCTAATTCTTCTCCTCTGGAAAAGAATAGGTGATAGATGGTGGGTATTACGTTGGAGAAAGGAGGGAAAGGATGGTTGAAAAGGATATCATGCTTGCCTTGCTTTATGGAGTAAGGAGCTTATTTTTAGCCTAACCATGCCAAGTCCTTGAGAGATGTCCTTGCAAGGTAGAGTATAAACATGGTATATTGTAACTACTCTGTTGGCATTTGGTTTTGATTGTATTTGTATTAAATTATGATTTATAAACATCAGTTTATTGATTTAGTTTTAAAATGAGTGGAGTGTTCTAAGCACTTAAATTTGAATTTTATGCAAGGCTGTAACTCCCAATTTGTAGGGAGAATTGGCCTCAAAAAATAATGGAAAGAACATGGATTGTATAGTCAGAAATCCACATTGGAATTCTAACTATGCCATATTTTCAGCTGGGTAAATTTGATGAAATTTAAATAGTAAATATAGTCTTCCCTAGTGGAGCAGATGATGAAGAGTCTGTCTGCAATGCAGTAACTCGAGTTTGATCCCTGAGTTGGGAAGATCCCCTGGAGAAGGGAATAGCAATCCACTCCAGTATTCCTGCCTGGAAAATCCCATGGATGGAGGAGCCTGGCAGGCCACCATCCATGGGGTTGCCAAGAGTTGGACATGACTGAGTGACTAACACAGTCATACACAAATTTGATGAGAGCTCTCACAATTTCTGAATTTTGGTATACACATTCATAGGAATCATAATAACCAATCTCATAAAGATGAAAGGAAATGTCCTTTGTAAAGCACCAGTAAGGCATCACATAGAAGCTTCTCAATATCTATTAATTTTTCTTTTCCTCAATAGTTCCATTAACAGGAGGCTGCTCTGTTCTAGGCTCTACTTCCCACAAATGATATCACCTTGTTAGTTCTCATTTATGGGTCGTTCCCATAAATGTTCTAAGCCCCAGTTTTCTTAACTGTAGAATGGGAAGAAGTATGCTCCCATAAAAAAAATCTGTCTTAGAGAAACTGGGTAGCTATCAAATGAGAAACTAATATGCAATAAACTGAAAATTGTAGAACACTCAGGAAATAGAAGCTATTCACCTTAAAAGTAGATATTTAATCAGGCACTGATATTATATGTATTGTATTTTACCCCTAAAACACAGTAGATAAACATTCAGGAAAGAGGAGTTCTTAATATCCAAGATCACATAGCATCACATTTATCCTTGGCCATTTTCTAAGTCCATGTACGAACAAGATTCTAAAAAATGATTTTTTTTTCTATTGACTTTTATTCTTTTACAAATATTGCTGTGCGTCATAGAAATTCCCTTAGCTTCCTGAGAAACAACTAAGGCCACAACAAATATTCTCCTGAGGGAGAATATTTATATATACACAAGGAAAAGAACAGTTTTATTTTGAAGGAAAATCAATGGAAATATTTGAGTTGAAAGGAGATGAAATTATTTACCAAAGTCAAATTAAATATTGTTAGAAGTTTTTGATTTTTTTCTGTCTCTTTAAAAAAAAAATTTTTTTTTTCTTTACAATACTGTATATTATTTTAAGACACTACTTGTATGGACAATGTCACTTGACAAAATAAATTTGCTTGCATGGCAGAAGATTTTATTTTTTGATAATGCCTCAGATTTGGAGAAGAAATAAAAATTGTCTCTAGTATTGTTATGTATCCTCTTCTCGAACAATAGAACTGAATTACCAACATGTTAAGTCACTGACCATACATAGCCCTAGAAAAGAAGGGTTTGACTTTTGTTTTTCAAAATTAGGTTATGCATAAAAGTTTGAGAAATTTCAGAATGTTCCTCATAATCTTTTTTTTTTTTCCTGGAAATCAGAATAACTCATGACATCACTTTACGTGATTTAATGGCACTTGGTTGCCTCCATAAGCTTAGTGCTGTTAAGTGGAGAGTCTGTGATAATGTTTAGAAATACCCCGAATTAGTGTCTGGGCTTTAGGATAGGGCCACTTGACTCCCTGTGATCTGAGTTGGAACACCCTGTCTTATTCCACAGCCTTCTAGACAGAGAGTGAGGAAGAACAATCTGCTAGCCAAGCAACAAAGCGAATTGAAGTAGACAGAAAGTAATTAGTTTTTAATGATCTTTTGGAAGTCCCATGAATAGATAGATTTCTGTTTTGATCTTGCTTGAATTAATAGCTGCTTTTGAGCCTTCAGCCCCACTCCAGCAAGCATTGTTTCTCCATTTCACGGTCTGGCGCTCCCGCTGTGTAGGGTTTACTTGGACCATTGTTCCATTTTGTAAGGCTCAGCCCAGTGCTTTTGTGTTCTTCAGCTTTAAACATTGTTGTGGTGTTTTCCTTTTATTTCTATAGCTGTTTCCTCTTGGGAATTTGATGGGGTTATTATCACTCACACAGGACTAACATCCAAACAGGAGGTTCTTAGTCAATTTATTTCTCAGTGAGAACCTCCATGCTCCTTGCGAAGAGACATCTTAGCCCTGTCCTGGTTACAGCCCAACTTTTCCTTTCCCCCTTTTTTGATTATGTGAGTTATTTAGAACCAACATTAAGAGGCTGCAATGAAGCAGTTGTATGGCTGGAGTGGCTATTATGACCAAAGGCTTTTCTCTATAACACATAGTAATTTGCTTCTCCTCAAAGCTTTCCGGACAATGACAGCGTTCCCGGTTTTTACTCACATGTTGTCACCAACTCCCTGCCTCACTGGCAGATGGATGTCTCCATTCTTACCCTCTGCTTTCCCCTTGCCCATCCAGGTTTCAGACATGTTTTCTTGTCAGGAAGATAGTAAAGGCTTATAATTTATTTTCATTCTTTTTGCTTGTTTATTTCTGGCCAGTCAAGCTCTTCATGTATATTTCTTTAAAATTATTTTTCAAGAAAATGTGGAAAATGGGGGGAAAAATCAGCCAAATTCCCCCGAACCAGAGACTTTCAACAATTTAAAGCAGACCTTCTGGTTTTTATATAATTATATTCTTTGATATATGACTTTTCATGTGATTATGCTTTAAAATAATTTTTCATTTTAAAGTGATCATCTTTCCATGTCAAAAAAAAAATACAGATCTCCATAGTAATGTTTAAAGACTGCCAACAAAAGTATTGTATCTTTACGGTCCTGGCTTTAGGATGACTTTAGGAAGAAAACAGAAGTAACTTAAAAATAGGAAGAGAAGATAAAAAAAATACCACTAGTAAAGTCCTCTAGAAAGGAGAAATGAGAAGAAACAGGCTTAAAAGGTCAAAAGAAATTGCCTTCTGGTCTGAATCAACAGAACACTACCCAAACACTGCACTTAACACTAAGCGTGTAAGTTAGCATTTTGGAATTTGAATCCATGGTCGCTGGAATTTCAGATCTCAGTCTGTTCCTCACAGCCCCTAACTCCACAGGACAGAGAAGGGAAGAGGGAGCAGGATAGAAGAAGAAGACAAGATGGAAAAGAGAGGAGAATGCTGGACTAGCAGGTTGGGAGAAGCTTTAAGAGAGGAAAAAGGAGAGGGGGCTTCAGAATATTTACAGCCAACATTCCATTTAGCACCAGACACCCAGTGGAGAAAAGGCAATTATCCTTGTCATAGACCTGGCCGCTCCGCTTCTCCTGCTGCTAGGCATTTTGTTCCCAGAAGAAGGGGCTATCCAGGAATGTAAAGGGAGGGTTGGGAGTGGGGGTCAGTGAAGGCTTTCAGGGCCAGTGGCACCCTTAGTCTATTTCAGGTTAGATTACAACCTTCTCACTTGGCCTTCTGTGTTTGTTTTTTACTCTCTTTTCCATTCTGTGTTTTGTATAGTTGGGTATCTCTAGCTCTCTATTTCGCTCTTTTAGCTAAGTGTGGTCCTTTACAAAAAGATGTTTTAACATTCTCTTCTAACTATACTACGATACCGTCATTTTTTTTTTTTTTTTTTTGCCTTCAATTTTCTACCTCTGGGGAACCTAACCTTCACCCAGAGGACCAGGGGTGCCTTTATTAAGTGCCAGTGATTCAGTTTAGACACACACAATGGCAAGCATGCATTTGTTCAGTAACCTTTGGGGTAATTTGGACTTTTGGGATTTTTCCAAAATAAAATAGGAGTTACAACAGTTGCTTATTATTCTTATTAATTCAGCCTCATCCATAATATAACATTTTGGGAATTTTCTGCCTTTCCCAGTAGAAGTTCTCTAGCTCTGGTAAAGACACTTAGTATCCTCATCATGAGATATATTTTGTCTAACACACTGGCCTACTTGCTTTGGAGGGAAAAGAAGTGGTGGGATTAAGCAGTGGATTTAAATTCCAGCTCTGTCTTCTTCTAGCAAAATGGTCTTCTAACTATAATTTGGATTCCCCATATATTTAATGGGGATATAGTAGTATTTACCTTACAGGGTTGCTGTGATGACTAAATGACATTTTATATGCACTTGGTACTTAATAAGTTCTCCATTCAGTAACTGCTGGCTTTATTATGATTGTCTATATTAATAATAATTGTTAGCCATAACTTCAGGATGTTTATATTTAGTTTAGGTGTTAAAATTATCAGAGGCCAATCACCCACAGGCTACTTGAGGATATTAAAGTGTTAAGCTGTATGATAATACCATGTTTTCAATTATGGGCATTCAGGTTAAGGAAAAATTTATGTGGACCAGCAGATGGGGAAAAGAAAATTTCCCTGAAGAAGTGAGGACTGAATTGGACCTAGAAGAGTAGACAGAATTTAGAATACACAAAGGAGAATTTAAGTTTCAAGAGAAAGGAGGTCAGGGAGAAAAGTGTAAGTACGCATATAACAGAAAAGGGGAGGGTTTCAGAGCTGTTTTTCTGGGTTATTTGGCAACATTTATACTTTCTCTTCTTTTTCTTCTTTATTAACAGCTTTTTAATAAATTTCATTGAGTTTTTTAGCTGTTACCTGTGCCAAAATAATAAATATAATATCAAATCACTTAAATCCTTAAGAGTCATGAGCAGTTTACTATCCAGCTGCTGCTTTTAAAGCATACCATTTTGGAATTAATTCTTGAAAGCTATATTTGCATTACTGTGTATAGACTGGGCAAATAGGAAGACTTTATATTCTCAAGAAAGGAAAGGGAAAAAAAAAGAGAGGAAAGGGAAGTCGCTCAGTCGTGTCTGACTCTTTGCGACCCCATGGACTGTAGCCCACCAGGCTCCTCCAGCCATGGAATTCTCCAGGCAAGAATACTGGAGTGGGTTGCCATTCCCTTCTCCAGGGGATCTTCCCAACCCAAGGATCGCACCCAGGTCTCCTGCATAGCAGGCAGATGTTTTACCCTCTGAGCTACCAGGGAAGCCCTGGTATATTCCTAAGGACAACAATAAATTTCTAAGGAAAAGCATGTACTTCAATGACCAGTGAACACCAGCTAGTGTCTGTGATGGCTGTTCCTTCATTGATTAAGGAAATTGTATGGAGTGGTCTAGTGTATGGAGTAAGACATGGTTCTGCAGTTACCTCTTGTCCTCAGCACTTGCCCATAGTCACAACCTCAAGAGAAGCTTTGGATATGGGGATTTAAAATAAAGTGGAGCCATC
>SJXQ01005538.1:261532-290707 GCA_006408695.1 Aepyceros melampus | reverse complement strand
TGGGCAGGGTGTGAGTGCTGAAGACTCTGTAAATGAAGGAAGTTAAAAACATAAACCAAGATTTCTCTCTTTGCAACTGTAAAGAGATTAGGGAGGCACTTAAAATAAATCCTGAGATGATATGATACTTTTAAAATAAAATTTAGAGAGAAGTAACATTCAATTGTATGTAGTGATTTAGTGATTTATTCATTTTGTTCATACTCTACTGAAGTATTGTTTGCTGCTACTCCTGGTATTGCCTCACTGGCCTCTCATTTAGTCTGGTTCATGACCAGAGGTTGGCCACCCACCCTGGCCATGGTGTCCTGACCAACACGGACATGCTGGGCAAAGTTAAATGGTCTCCTTCAATGCCCAGCCTATCAACCTAAGGGTAAAAATGACAGAAGATATTACAAATGCATTTTTACCTTTAGCTCCTTAATTAAGTGTAGGGGAAATTTACGTGATCTGTTTAATTACATAATTCTTTCCAAAAGTATTTTATTTTCCATGAAAGCCCCTGTAATGAAAGGCTCTGCTGGCCATTGTATCTGAACTTCTCCTGGAAGCATATTAGGAGAGGCAATATAGTTTAATGTGTTTGAAACTAAAAAGATATGAGTTGAAGTTTTGTTTCCATGACTTACTAGTTATAATATTTGGGATAAGTTATTCAAGCTCTCTAAGCTTGTTTTCTCCCTGGAAAAATAGAGATAATAATAGTATTTTTTGCAAAGTTTTTTTAAAAAAATAAATGTTAAAAGTTTAAGTCACCTAGTAGAGTGATTGATATGTAGTGAATCACCATTAAATAAAATTGATAATATTAATAATAGTGACTTAATTATGAATGTAAGTGTTAATGTGTTTGCATTGTTAATAACTTGCTTAATAAATATAGTGATTACCATTAAAAACCTAATGTCATCTACTGCTACAATTATTATCGTAATGCTTAATTTGTATTAGTTTCCTCATCTGTAACATGAGGATAATATTATCTATAGATTGATGCTATGACCTACACACAGGTGTGCATGAGAATTAAATAAGGGACTGGGTGTGGTTGTGCTTCATAAACCATATGATAATTATTATGGCAGAGATGAAAGAAAGCAGATGACATCTGGGACCTCTTCTCACCTTAATATATATGGCCAGAATCAGCATAGTAGAGTTTTTTGATGAGTGCTAGTCTTTTCAGACCTAGGGCCAGTGTTTCTGGGGAGCCAAATGGATGGTTGGCAATGGAGCAGGATGCCGTGTTCAGAGAGGGTGGCAGAGGAGCAGCTTTCAATTGTGTTTCCTTTGCCTGGCACAGTCAGTGTCATTGTTTTTTTGTTTTTTTTTTTTAGCACTGTAGCTACTATGGAATTCCAGCATTAGTCAACTTCTAAACAAGTTACTTTGCTAAGGAACACTTTTTCTTCTTTCTCTACTTTTGTAACTCTGTTGAGATAAATGAACTATGCATCCACCATTAAGCGAGACATGTTTTGAGGCAGTTTTACCTATGTTATTTAACAGTAACCTTATAATCATCTGCTAAAATGTGCTTTATCACCTGTATTAACAGACAAGGACACTGAGGCTCACTAACTCACTCAATAGTAAATTGTAGAGCCGGGATTAAAACTCTTATTGAACTGGAGTTAAGGCTCTGTTCTTTCCAGTACCTTAGTTAATTGGTGCTCGTATTGTTTAAGCACAAGTGTAGAAAAAGGACAGGAAAGAGGAGTGGTTCTCAGTGGAGAGAGATGCTGTCTCCCTGCAGAGTGTTTGAAAGTATACAGGAGAATTTTTGATTGTCATGGTGCCTGGGGTGATGGAGTGCTGCTGGATTTAGGGAGTAGGAACTGGATACCAAATGTCCCACAGTGCTCTCGACAATACAGTAAATGTTCCCCTTGAAATGCCAGTTGTGCCCTTTTTGACAGACAAGGGACTAGGTCATTCAGAAACATCTATTCTGACTTCTGAAGTGATAAAAAGGGCCATGGCTGTGCCAGTAGTCATATTTTACAGTTTTCATTTGTATGCTACTTGCAAAGTACAAAACTCAACCCTCACTTTCTAAATTGTTTCTCATTAGGTCTTTTGTTTATATGCTCTTTTTAACCCTTAGCACAATATATTAATCACTGTATCCCATACCACAAAAATATGAGCATGGACACTGTTTTATTCATTACTGGTTTTGTGGTGCCCAGTGCAGAGTCTGTGATCAAGGAACACTTGTTAATACGAGGGCATAGCAATTTGTCTATCATCTATAAAGGCCAAGAAACAAGTTTGAAAACATGGATCTGTGTTAACTGTTTCTCCTCCACATCTCCAGAAACCCTGGTTTGCCTTAAGCTGCTGCTACTGCTATTAAGTCGCTTCAGTCGTGTCCGACTCTGTGCAACCCCAGAGACAGCAGCCAACCAGGCTCCCCTGTCCCTGGGATTCTCCAGGCAAGAACACTAGAGTGGGTTGCAATTTCCTTCTCCAATGCATGAAAGTGAAAATTGAAATTGAAGTCACTCAGTCATGTCCGACTCTTTGTGACCCCATGGACTACAGCCTACCAGGCTCCTCCATCCATGGGATTTTCCAGGCAAGAGTACTGGAGTGGGGTGCCATTGCCTTCTCCAGGTTTGCCTTAAGAAACATTAGTGTTTCAGTGGTCATTAAGTACACCCCAGGTTATTCCTGAATTCTCGCTCCTTTCCCAACTAAGGAGTACTCTGGTAACTTGGAGTTCTCATTTTGTCACTAGAATCCTTCTAAGAAGCAAAGTTCTGTGTTTTGAGCCTGGCCAAGAACCTAGTGTCTCAGTTGGTAAAGAATCCTCCTGTGATGCAGGAGACCTGGGTTCGATCCATGGGTTGGGTCGATCCCCTGGAGAAGGAGATGGCAACCCACTCCAGTATTCTTGCCTGGAGACTCTCATGGATGGAGGAACCTCTCGTGCTACAGTCCACAGGGTTGCGAAGAGTCGGACACGGCTGAGCAACTAAACCCCTGCCACCACAAGCAACTGTTGCTTCATTTCAGCTCTGTGAAGTTGTAGCTCCATTTCCCCCTTGAATACTTTGATGATAGAGATATAACCAGAGCCAGGATTTGTGTTCAGAAGGATTGGCTAGAGTCAAAGCCTCACATCTAATTTTTTAAGCAAGGCTTTAATTCATCAGAATTATTAGTTCTCATTTTCTACTTTTGAAAGAGTATTTATTTTCCCTTGTGGTGTTTGTATATACATCAGCACATTTGTCTTTCTTATCTTTCCAGTAGACTTTCATGTATTTTAATCTATGGAACACTCCGGGTTAGCACTGGCACTTTTTATTTCTAATTATAACACCTCAAAACTCTTTGAGAAAGAATTACCTAATTTTCCATTTTATTTATGAGACTTCACTTGTCATGTTGCTAAGATCCCTTAGCAAGTTAGTTGAAGGATTAAAATAAGAACTAAACATCCTTGATTCCTAGTTATTTGACTTTAATGCTTTTTTCTTTCCCTCCATTTCCTCCCTCCTTCCCTCCCTCTCTCCTCTCTAGCTTTCTCTCTTTCTCCCTTTCTTTCTCTATTGCAGGCAGCATATATTCCGGTTTTGTTTTGTTTTTTTCTCTCTCCTTCTTTGAGGATGAGGTAAGTATGGTGGTGGGGTGTGTGTTTCTATACAAAAAAGTTTAAAGCTGCTAGCTGAATGAAACTTAATGACTTTCTGAAGTGTGGATTATGTTGCGGTGTACTGTTCTTTTTCAATTAATATAGTTCCATCAAATGGCTGAAAAAAATCAATCAGCATACTTAAGAAGATGTATAATGAAGAAATAAACAGTGGATGTAAATATACTTCAGTCTTTAAGTGGGTAAAGAGAATTATCTTTGACTTGATAGTATATTTGAGAAAAGGACAAGACTTGACTTGGGAAGTCACTGCCTTTCACCCTGGGAAAAATCCAAGGATTACTGGCATTATAAGGAGAAATTGCAGATTATGGTTACTCTATGGAAGGATTACTGAGACACACTTGCCTTGGGCTAGAAGAAGACAATGGGAATTAAGAGATTACAATGAGAGTAATATTAACTGTATTTCCAAGGTTGATACAAAAGAAGTAGGAACAACTATTTCTCAGGCCTATGTGTAGAGTGATGCTGGAACTGAGGTTGCTCTTTAACATTCTTCCAACTTTGGCTCCAACCAAGTCTTTAGGTTCTTCATATCAGTCCAGGCAGAAAGATTATAGTTGTGCTGATTTGATTATTTAAAAGTCAGTCTTAATTTGTTGTCTTATTACATGTGCTTCTAGCCCTTCTCCAGTCACTGCTGTTACAGTACAGTGAAGAGTGATGTCAGAATTGTGCTGAGGCAGTTATGGAAGAGAGTATAAGGCCTCTGGACTGGTTTTCACAGACATGGAATCTAAACCAAGCTCTGACCCAAATAATGCAGCTGAATTTCTCAGACCCTCAGATACTTCATCTGCAAAATGGAGGGAATGATGCTAGATGATTTTCACAATTCCAGATATTGTTAAACATATAGGAACCTCTCAAAGGTCTATGCTGCTAAGTCACTTCAGTCGTGTCCGACTCTGTGTGACCCCATAGACGGCAGCCCACCAGGCTCCCCCGTCCCTGGGATTCTCCAGGCAAGAACACTGGAGTGGGTTGCCATTTCCTTCTCCAATGCATGAAAGTGAAAGTGAAGTCGCTCAGTCATGTCTGACTCTTCACGATCCCATGGACTTCAGCCCACCAGGCTCCTCCATCCATGGGATTTTCCAGGCAAGAGTACTGGAGTGAGGTGCCATTGCCTTAAACATATTAATTGGAAGGATTGAAAATCTATTTAATTGTTCAGCAATATCTTAGAAATATCAGGTAAAAGTTCACGAATGATTTCCCTCTAGGAAAGCTGTAACATTTATGAGATTTATATAGCCCCTATTGGGACAACTGATTTCATTTGAAAAGGTCTAAAACTTTTTATATTAAAATAATAAAATAAAGGTAAATATAAAACATAGAACATTTAAACATGTACTTTAAAATATCTTTTAGTCCAAAGATTGCTAATTTGTAGGAACCAACAGGCAAAACTCTTGACATTGAAGTAAACAAAAAGAAGTTTTCCGATCTAATTTTCGTCTTCATTATTTCATTCAGTTTTGAAATTCCTGTAAGAGTAAAGCCACATTTTGATAATTTACTTACACTTGATATATGGTTAATATGTACAGAACAGAACAATTGAATAAACAAAGCGAGAACAGGATCGTTCATACATACAGAAAACAAGCAGATAGCTGCCAGAGAGGAAGGGTGTGGAGGCGGCAAAATGAGTAAAGGAGATTAAGAGGTACAAACCTCCAGTTATACAATTAAATAAGCTGTGAAAATGTAGTATATCGCCTAAGGAATATGGTCAATAATCTAATAACTCTCTGGGGACAGATGGTTACTAGACTTACGGTGGGGTTCATTTTATAATGGATGCAAATACCAAGTCACTAAGTAGTATACCCCAAACTAGCATCATATTATCTGTTAACTACATTTCAATTTAAAAAATGAAATTTCGGACTTCCCTGATGGTACAGTAGATAAGAATCCGCCTGCCAGTGCAGGGGATAGAGGTTGAATCCCTGGTGGGGGAAGATCCCACCTGCCTGGAACAAATTAAACCCACGCACCCAGAGCCCATGCTGTGCAACAAGAGACGTCTCCGCAGTGAGAAGCACATGGACCCCAGCAGAGAGTAGTCCCCACTCGTGGCAGCTATAGAAAGCCCCTGCCAAGCAAAGAAGACTCCGGGCAACCAATCAACATAAAATAAATAAATAAATTATAGAAAATGAAAAATGGAAAGGAAAGTTAACAAAATATGTCAGTATATTTCATTTTTGGCTAAAACCCCCAAATGAATAAATATTGATAATGGAAAAATTATAATATAAAAATATAACTGTAACTAACAAGACACTGTTACTTTAAGTCTTTCTTTAAAAAATACTAGGAAAGCTCTTAGTGGCTGTGCTCTCCTTATTTAGCTGGGTTAATCTCTTAGTTGCTAAGGGCAGATTGCTTTGTTTATAAACTTTTTAAACCAAATCTGCACACAACCACATCATGGATAATAAAGTGGGAAAAACCATTCAGATTGTCAGTCTGCACCCACTTAACCACCTCCGTCTTATTAATGCCTAATTTAGCTTTTTCAGCAATGTCCTCCACATTGAATGTTTTGCGCACTGTAGTTTTAAATGGTGTGCTGCTGGTGATTGCTAACCACGTGTGTGGGTGTGACTGAAAGACCCGAGGTGTGACTGGAATTCCTTTCCCCATGACGCACCCAGGTTAAGCTACTGTCAAGTGAGTCATTCTCCCTGCAGGGACATTGGAGCTCTGTGTACCATCTGATGTCTTTGAGGTGGCTTGGCAGATACCAAGCATATTGATTCCACATCAGTACCAGCAGCACTGATGAGGAGTGTATGCCACGCATAGGTTTCTGGTAATAAAAACTTTCCCTTGATGTCTGCCTCTTTTAAAAAGCCTCCTGATTTTGGAATAAATAAAACTAGATCTTATGACTACCGCTCATCTAATGAGCTTTCAACCTTTATAGTGTTGTCATCTAACATAGAGAACTATAATGTTTGTGCAATTTAAAATTTCTTAAGTGTCACACTCAGTTTCCTTAGCAATTTTTATGATACTGTTGTTGTCCTGACAGGCCAAATGTCAGCTGAAAGGTAGTAAAGCTTGTGTGATTGCATGATTGTGTGTGTGTGTGTGTGTGTGTGTGTGTAGTAAAAAAGAGCAGGTGAAATGACTTTTTGATAGGTGATGGCATTAACTGAAATATGGAAAAGTTTCTATTGTAGCAAATAGAAATGTCTATACCACAAACGAGGAAGGCAGAAATGTGATATTCTTTTCTCAAATTAAGAATCTGTTTTACTCTTGAGGCCCTGCTTTGCAAAGACAGCTCAGTTTCTCCCAACCCAGTATTCTCAATTTGATCCAATAATTTTTTTCAGCCAAAATTAAATATCTTTGTCATCGTTCATTTCAAAGCTCAGTTGCTTTTCAGTGAAGGGCATCTGAAAGGATTTCTTTCTGTTTTCCTCAGTGGCATCTGGGAGCCAGGGAGAGTCGCCACCATATGGCAGCGGCAGTGGGCCAGCTGTCTCCTGGTCCCTGCTGGTCTCTCCTGCAGTCCCCAACCTGCCTGGTTCCAGCACATGACAATCTTTTCAGCATCCTGATCATTTCTGTAGCTTATGCTTATGTACCTTTGATTTTGAGACTCTGAATCAATGTGGCAGGTTCTTTCTGGACCCAGGTTCTGAGCACCTTCACATTGCCCTTGAGGATCTTGTGGTTTCTTTCTCCAGCCTTCACTGGAGTGTGTGAGCCTGCTGGGGATGAACCCCAGATTCACACACAGGCACCTTCCTCAGCTGTGGAGACCGTGTCTCACTTGCACTCCTGCTGCCATTTTGAATGCTATGTCATTTCAAATGTAGAGCTTTTTTAAAATATATATATATTTTATTGAAGTACAGTTGATTTTCAGTGTTGGAGGAGGAAATGGGAAACCCACTTCAGTGTTCTTGCCTGGAGAATTCCATGGGCAAAGGAGCCCGGCAGGGCAGCTACAGTCCATGGGGTTGCAAAAAGTTGGACATGACAGAGCAACTATCACTCGCAGTGCTTAAGGTGCATAGCAAGGAAATGGAGTTTTTAAGAAAGCTTTGTGTTGGGTCCAGTCTCTGCCCTCAGAAGCAGAGGTTCAGTAATGGCTCCTCAGATTCCCCCAAACTTAAGAGGGTGTTACCCTCTGTCCCTGAGACTTGACCCCTGGGCAGGGGATTGGGTTGTGAAATTCTCATCTGATTCCTTGTCCTTCCAGCACAGATATGGTTTGACCTCTACAATTCCTGTCTTCTAGAACTTGATTTTGGTTCACATCATCTTTCTTTTCTACTCTAGAACATTTAATCACTGATGAGTCCTTCAGGCTTGGCTTTTATATGCAAAATACTCAGCTTTGGGAAGTTTCAGTAGAACTCTTTTCTTCAGGAAAGCCTAGTCTCTCTTAATCAAAGCTTTTGCATTCAGGCAATAGTCTTGCTATGGATGTAAAATCTTGTATTTTAAAACTGTAAGCTGATTGATGACTGCATTCTTGGCTGTGTGCTGCCCTTTTCCTGAAGCAATGAACTACAATGAATTAAGAGAGTGTGGGGGATATGGGGAAAACTACAGGATAATGAGGGTTTAAAATTTACCAAGGATGAAACTACATTGGTTTAATATTGCAAAAATATTATACCCATTACGTCAACATCTTCTCTAAGTCACCAGTTTACCATGGAGATTTTTAGATGGGCCTGATGAAAAGGAATAAAATCCACACTTGAATTTCTATTAATGAACAGTACGTTTTATTAAAAAAAACATAATCACTCTAGTTTTCTTTACCTTGTTGTTTCTCAGTCATTTTTTCTTTCTTTGATAATTTAGTCTTTACATTTTTAATTGTAAGATAAAATGCAGATATAGACGCTCGCAAATGAATGTGTGTATACATTAACGAATTGCTTAATAAGTTTTACGGTGAACACCATTGTAACCATCACTATGACAAGAAATAGAACTTTGCCAGCCACACAGAAGTCCCTCTCTATATGCTGGATCCCCTCCCTTCCACTACAGGTAACTATTATCCTCATTTCTGCAGTAATCACTTCCTCGTGTGTGTTTAGTTTTGACATTCGAATGTGCACCCTTAGATACTAGGGTTTAAATTTGACCATTATTTAAAATTTGATGTTTTAAAGACCCTTTTAATCTACGGTTCCTCCCCCTATCTCTTTCTTTTCCCTGTGTTTCTGTTGAAGACATGGACTCTTGGATATGTAGTTTCCCACAGTCTGGATGTTGCTGATTGCACACGCATGGTGTAGTTTAGTATGTTCCTTTGTCCTCTTCTGTTTCCTGCAAATTGGCAGCTTGCCCAGTGCAATGTTAGACTCAAGTTTAATATCTCTGGCATGACTAGAGATGGTATTTGGGAAAACTGTAGGAGGCACATGTCTGCTTTTCTGTCTTTTTATAATTTTAGAAATTGTTGATGTTTACAGTGCCCAAATCAATTATATACTATATACTATAGTGCCTTGATCAACCCGAATTATTAATATTATGCAAGACTCCCCAAACTGCAAGCAAATGGGAGATAAGCTCTCCCTAATAGTACAGCAATTTAAAAATTTTCTAGATGTGCTTTGCTAACTTTTGTATTTGATATAAACTAGGCTACCAAGGTCACATCAAGCTTGGAGCAAATGCAGAGTGACAGTTTCAGGGAAAAAGCAATTTCTCTGGCTCTATCCCTCACCTGGGCTTCCTTGGTGGCTCAGTGGTCAAGAACCCGCCTACCAATGCCAGAGACAGGGGTTTGATCCCTAGATTGGGAAGATCCCCTTGGAGAAGGAAATGGCAACCCACTCCAGTATTCTTGCCTGGGAGATCCCATGGACAGAGGAGCCTGTCAGGCTGCAGTCTATGGAGTCGCAAAAGAGTAGGACATGACTTAGCTGCTAACCAACAACGGGCCCCATCTGTGGTTGTGGCGCTTCTCCTTCCTGCAAAGTCTCTTCCTCTCACGTGTTACTCCTGTAAGTCTCCAGGTGGTATCTCCTGTATCCTCTGAAAAATAGCGTTCTTGGCAACCAAGGGACAACTTTCTGTCTCTTCACTTGTTGCCTGACTTTGATTCCCTTTGGTAATATCTTCTTTAAATCTCTTGGACTCTATGAATCCCCATATAGGTGGCCTCTCATGCTGCTGCTACTGCATTGGTGTGGGTGACATCTTCCACTGATGCCCAGGGAATATCTGTTTTCTCTTCCTCCTGAATATACAGCTAGATTACATTACTCAGTCATCCTAGCAATGGCTGTGGCTCTTAAGTAATTTCTAGACAGTGCTGGACATTTGGGAGTGATGTGTGCCTTTTCAGGAGAACCTTTTATCTTTTGTGATGGCTAGATGCAAATGATGGTAATACTATGGTTAAAATGAAGAGTATAAGTATTGCAGAATTTGAAGGTCTTATGGTCTCATAACTACTTAACTCAGCTGCTGTTGTGCAAAAGCAGCCATAGACAATGGGTAAATGTGTGACTGTGTTCCCATCAGACTTTATTCACAAAAAAAGGGAGGGCTGTAGTTTGCTGGCACTTGGCCTGCCAGAGCCACAAGCTGTTAAGAGCTTGGAAGCTGAGTATTGACCAGGAACACTTACCTTCAACTGTCATGTGAAAGAGAAATCAGCTTTTGTTGTATTTGATTTACATATTTGTTATCTATTTTCTGCCATTTGTTTCTCAGTCACTAAGTTGTGTCCTGCTCTTTGTAACCCCTTGGACTGCAGCACACCAGACTTCCCTGTCCTTCACCAACTCCTGGCGTCTGCTCAAATTCATGTCCATTGAGTCAGTGATGCTATCTAACCAGCTCATCCTCAGGAGGATAAAGATGTTCCCTTATCCTCCTGCCCTCAATTCTTCCCAGCATCAAGGTCTTTTCCAATGAGTCAGCTCTTCACATCAGGTGGCCAAAGTATTGGAGCTTCAGCTTCAGTATAAGTCCTTCCAATGAATATTCAGGGTTGATTTCCTTTCGGATTGACTGGTTTGATCTCCTTGCAGTCCAAGGGACTCTCAAGAATCTTCTCCAACACCACAGTTTGAAAGCATCAATTCTTCGGTACTCAGCCTTTCTTATGGTCCAACTCTCACATCTGTATATGACTACTGGAAAAAAACCATAGCTTTGACTAGACGGACTTTTGTTGACAAAGCGATGTCTTTGCTTTTGAATATTCTGTCTAGGTTTGTCATAATTTTTCTTCCAAGAAGCAAGCATCTTTTAATTTCATAGATGTCTTAAAATAATAGGAATTTATTGTTTTACAACTCTGAAGTCTAGAGTACAAAATCAAAGTGTCAGCAGAGCTATGTTTCCTCTGAAACCTGTATGGAAATTCCTTCTCTGCCTTTTCTTTTCTTATTAATTTTTTTTTTTTAATGCTCCTTGCAGCTTGTGGAATCTTAGTTCCCAGAGTGGGGCTCAAAACCATGGCCTCTGCATTGGAAGCTCAGAGTCCTAACCATTGGACCACCAGGGGAGTCCCTTCCCCACCTTTTCCTACTTTCTGGTTGTGACTGTCTTGGTGTTTTCAGCTCACAGCTGCATCCCTTCAGTCTCTGCCTTTATTGGCACATGGCACCCTCCCTGTGTTTCTGTCTCCTCCTCTCTTAGAAGGACGATAGTAGGACTGAGGGTCTGCCCTACTCCAGTATGACCTCATCTTAATTTGCATCTTTATTACGTCTGCAAGGTTTCTCTTTTTAAATAAGGTCCCTTCCCAAGTACCAAGGGTCAGGGCTTCAACATAGCTTCTGGAGGGGCTCAATTCAATTTATAAAAAGAGATTATGTTTTGCAGGGAGGGATTTATTTATTACTGAGCACACTTTATGACCATATCAGTGGCACGCTGCACTTGATTGATTTGGGGAAAATTCACCCAGTGTATCTGAGAAATTTTGTTTTGAAGCAACTTATTCACCTGAAAGAAGAGCCACTATCTTTCCAGAACTCATGGCCTAGTCCATGGAGGGCTGGAAGGAAGCCAGAAGTGGTAATGGAGAGGTAAAAGGTGACAGCCATCTCAACAAAGCACAGGCTTTGTGCCTGAGTATCGTTCTACCTGCTGTTCACCAGCACTGCATAACTGTGTTTCTGCCTAGTTCGCTCAGCATAAACTGTTTCCAGGAGGCTCATTAGTCAATTGTAATCTTGGCAGAACCACTTCCTTTTCTCCTGACCCTCCTGTTACCACCCCTGCAGACATGACCGGACGTGTTTAATCCTAACCTGAACACAGGAGACATGCCTGCTTTGTTACTTCTGCTGAGAGCTATAAAAGGTGTTAAAGATAGATGATGATTAGAACCTCACCTCCATCTCCAAGAAATAGCCTTCTTTTAGGTAAAGCTTGATAGAAGTAACTGGTTTTCAGTTTACAAAAAATTGAATACTGTCAGGATTCTGATTTCGATGATTTCTCTCTAGCAAACTTTTGAAACAAAGTTATAAGCCAAGGTGAATCAAAAGGTGAAAATACTGATAGGTAGCACCTGGTAAACTTGTTATTTTAGTTCTTAAAAAATTAATTTGCTATCCTGTGGACAGCCTAGAATAAAACAAAATGAGTGAACCAGTGACTATTGGGAAGGCAATGTTCTTGTGTTTATGTCTGTGGTTAATTATTAATGTTTCTCCATTGTATGCAAATGATCAGCACAGAAGTGTGTTTCCTCATGTCTATACACTTAGCAGGCCAGCCCTCTTTCTCACTCCTCAGACGTGTTTCCAGGTAGGTTTTCTGATGTCTGATCGGTCAGCTGAGATGCTCACCATTACTGAGTCCTCCAGGCCTGTCTGGAGGAACTCTAGCCTGGGAGAATCTAAACATATCATTCAAAGGTCTCTGATGTTGGAAAGAAAGGAGGTTTTAGATGATTTTTGTTTTTGTTTGGACTTGGGTCAGTGCCTCCCATTTACAGCTGGAATGCGTACTAGATGGTTTCAGATGTGCTTTGGAAGACTGATGTGGGCCTCCTGAAAATCAAACACAGTGGGGCCCCGGGAGACTCAGGAGCAGGTTATCATTGTAAGCGTTAAGCAGATTATATCATGTTAAGTCTTATCAGTGAATATTGATGCTGAACACTGAGACCATGAAAATTCTCCCCCTCCACAGACAACTTTGGGCCTCCCAGACAACCTACACAGTCAGAACTAGTGCAGAGTAAGCCTTTCTCGGTGGCTTTTCCACCCGACTTTGACTCCAGATAGAAAGGATTCACCCAGGGGATTTCAAGTCAAAGTCCAAGAACAAAGTTATACCTGTAAATGACATGAATGACCTATAGTCAGTAAATGGAAAGAAAAACGCTCCCAAAGTGTAAAGGTATAGGAACAAGTGTTAATAGGGAGGCTCATATTTTGCCAATAGTGTCCCATGGATCGTATAGGCTGTTACAGACAATTGCTGTTTCCTAGGATAAAAAGATGTCTTAAGTATGACTCACTTTTGCTGTATTTTATGGGAGTCCACTTGTGGTGAATCCACTTGTCCCATATCTTTGATCTCAGTATAAATTTCCAACTTCGTTAAAGAAAATGCAAAATCTAAAGGAGAATTTGGCTTCCCCCATGGCACTAATGATCAAGAACCCACCTGCCAATGCAGGAGATGCAAGAGATATGGGTTTGATCCCTGAGTCAGGAAGATCCCCTGGAGAAGGGCATGGTAACCCACTCCAGTATTCTTGCCTGGAGAATCCCTTGGACAGAGGAGCCTGGTGGGCTGTGGTCCATAGGGTTGCAAAGAGTCAGACACGACTGAAGCGACTTAGCACACAGCAAAGGAGAATTGCAAACAGTTATTCAAGAATCATACCAAAACAAAAACTAGTTATCAACATTTGGAAGTCAGGAGATTACACCTAAGAATCCACATTTCTTATAAAACCAGCCTGTGACAGCCCTGAACCTGCATTTCCTCATGGCAACAACACATGGGAGCCACACTGAAGGGGAGCAGGCTCAGACGGTAAAGTGTCTGCCTGCAATGAGGGAGGCCTGGGTTCGATCCCTGGGTTGGGAAGATCCCCTGGAGGAAGGCAAGAAAACCCTCTTGAGTATTGTTGCCTGGAAAATTCAACGGACAGGGGAGCCTGGCGGACTGCAGTCCATGGAATGGCAGAGTCAGACACAACTGAGCGACTCAGCACAGCACACAGTGCTCCTATTAATGCGTGCCCACTGTACTCATTAACATAACAAGGCCCATCCTTGAATGCATTTGAATTTGTTGTCCCTGATCCATAGGAAAGGAAAGCAGGCTTCAACAATTTTTAAATTTTCTTCCTTGGTATACTAGAGTGGTTTTTTAAAAAGTTTTAAAAATTTGTAATGGAAATGAGTTATGGCAAGGGAGTGGAAATGGCCAGTGAAAATGTATAAAATAAATGGGCTTTGCTAACTACAATTAAGTAAGTTTGACAATAACTGGGTTCAGTGTTTCCCCATGTCTGAAAGACTGACAGAATCACCAGAACTAGGTAGGCAATACATGCTTCGCCTGTAGATATATTGCAGGGGGAGATGTCTCCCCAAGGTGGTGGCGTTGGTCTTGAGTGCCTGCAACTAGGGCTCAAAGGAGCCTGTATTCCACCTGGTCACCTCGTGCGGGAGGAAGGTTTCGGGGCCTGTAATATGACACAGGACAAGGAAACTGGAATGCTCTTGGATTCAATTAGTTCTCATTCTCTCTTCAACTATTAGTTCCTGGAGGATATGGTCACCTGAAAGGGGTTCTTCACTCTCCCAAGACTATGCCCTTCTTGCAGGTTCCAGTTGGTTATGGAAAAACTATTTTTTTAATTTTGCAAATATGATCAGAAAAAATATTAAAATCATGGTATATGAAATGCAACCCCTTTTCTGGTTTTTAATACTAAATCAGAAAAAAAAATATTTTATACATGTCCCTGTTTCTGACTCTCATAAATGCTTCACCTTTCCCATGCTTTGTATTCTCTTGCAATTCATTTCATACAGTCCTTTTTCCAGGAATCCTTCCATCTCATTAGGTTTTCCTTCTTTCTTTCTTTTTTTCTTTCTCTGATGCTGCATTTTCCTTTTATTCTACAATCTGTATTTAATTTTCCAGTCTTCTACTTTTATTCTTATTTTCCTTTTGTCAGTCTGCTCTCTTTTATTTTCTGTCTATTGTTTCGTGTTCTGCCTCTTGGTGCCTTCCCTCATGTGCTATTTCACATGATCTGCTTATTTCTTGCTCCAGTTTGTTTATTCCCTGACCATATATTTATGCCTCTTGCTTAAAAACAAACCACTCCCCCCAAATGGATGCTTTTGTTGTTGTTGTTCCGTCGCTCAGTCAGGTCTGACTCTACGACCCCATGGACTGCAGCACTCCAGGCCTCCTTGTCTATCACCAATGCCCGGAGTTTACCCAAACTCATGTCCATTGAGTTGGTGATGCCATCTAACCATCTCATTCTCTGTTGTCCCCTTCTCCTTCCACCTTCACTCTTTCCCAGCATCAGGGTCTTTTCCAGCGAGTCAGTTCTTCGCATCAGACGGCCAAAGTATTGGAGTTTCAGCTTCAACATCAGTCCTTCCAATTAACACTCAGAACTGATGTCCTTTAGGATGGACTGGTTGGATCTCCTTCAGTCCAAGGGACTCTCAAAAAATCTTCTCCAACATCACAGTTCAAAAGCATCAATTCTTCGGTGCTCAGCTTTCTTTATAGTCTGTCTATCACATCCATACATGACTACTAGAAAAAACATAGCTTTGACTAACAGATGTTTGTTGGCAAAGTAATGTCTCTGCTTTTTAACATGCTGTCTAGATTGGTCATAACTTTCCTTCCAAGGAGTAAGCATCTTTTAATTTCATGGCTGCAGTCACCATCTGCAGTGATTTTGGAGCCCCCCAAAATCAAGCCTGATACTCTTTCTACTGTTTTCCCATCTATTTGCCATGAAGTGATGGGACCAGATGCCATGATCTTAGTTTTCTGAATCTTGAGCTTTAAGCCAACCTTTTCACTCTCCTCTTTCGCTTTCATCAAGAGGCTCTTTAGTTCTTCTTCACTTTCTGCCATAAGGGTGGTGTCATCTGCATATCTGAGGTTATTGATATTTCTCCCGGCAATCTTGATTCCAGCTTGTGCTTCATCCAGCCCAGCATTTCTCATGATATACTCTGCATATAAGTTAAATAAGCAGGGTGACAATATACAGCCTGGACGTACTCCTTTTCCTATTTGGAACCAGTCTGTTGTTCCATGTCCAGTTCTAACTGATGCTTCCTGACCCACATACAGATTTCTCAAGAGGCAGGTCAGGTGGTCTGGTATTCCCATCTCTTTCAGTTTGTTGTGATCCACACAGTCAAAGGCTTTGGCAAAGGCAATAAAGCAGAAATAGATGTTTTTCTGAAACTCTTTTGCTTTTTCAATGATCCAGTGGATGTTGGCAATTTGATCTCTGGTTCCTCTGCCTGTTCTAAAACCAGTTTGAACATCTGGAAGTTTGGTTCATGGTTCATGTATTGTTGAAGCCTGGCTTGGAGAATTTTGAGCATTACTTTACTAGCATGTGAGATGAATGCAATTGTGCGCTAGTTTAAACATTCTTTAGCATTGCCTTTCTTTGGAATTGGAATGAAAACCGACAGTTTCCAGTCTGTGGCCACTGCTGAGTTTTCCAAATTTGCTGGCATATTGAATGTAGCACTTTCATAGCATCTTTCAGGATTTGAAATAGCTCAATAGGAATTCCATCACCTCCACTAGCTTTGTTCATAGTGATGCTTCCTATGGCCCACTTGACTTCACATTCCAGGATGTCTGGCTCTAGGTGAGTGATCACACCACTTGATCATCTGGGTCCTGAAGATCTTTTTTGTACAATGTCTGTGTATTCTTGCCACCTCTTCGTAATATCTTCTGCTTCTGTTAGGTCCAGACCATTTCTGTCCTTTATTGAACCCATCTTTACATGAAATGTTGCCTTGGTACCTCTAATTTTCTTAAAGAGATCTCTAGTCTTTCCCATTCTACTATTTTCCTCTATTTCTCTGCACTGATCATTGAGGAAGGCTTTCTTACCTCTCCTTGCTATTCTTTGGAACTCTGCATTCAAATGGGTATATCTTTCCTTTGCTCCTTTGTTTTTCACTTCTCTTCTTTTCACAGCTATTTGTAAGGCCTCCCCTGAGAGCTATTTTGCTTTTCTGCATTTCTTTTTCTTGGGGATGGTCTTGATCCCTGTCCCCTGTACAATAAGTGAAAAAGTAAAAGTTGCATTGCTTACAAGTCACAGTAAAAATGATCCAAGAATCTTTGATAAAATGTAAATGCCTTGGGGTCCTCTCTCAGATCAACCAATTTGGAAACTCTGGGGAATTGTTTTCCTGACCCATGTGATTTTAATGAGCCAACTGAGACCCAGTCAGTTGTCCTACTGGAACTTTTTTA
The DNA here is from genome assembly GCA_006408695.1 of Aepyceros melampus. Classification (NCBI taxonomy): domain Eukaryota; kingdom Metazoa; phylum Chordata; class Mammalia; order Artiodactyla; family Bovidae; genus Aepyceros; species Aepyceros melampus. Next base: position 273,561 of record SJXQ01005538.1, on the reverse strand, counting down.
CCTTCTTTTCTGATGCCATTAGAACTGCTTTCCTCTGGTTGGGAAGTGAGTAATTGTTATAGAAAGAGAAGAACTCCAAGCTATTTGGTTTTTCCTGCTTCAACCCACCAAGAATTATTCTGAGGGAGGTTAAAGAGTTTAGGAAAGAATTTCTGAAGGTGACCATGTATGTTTTTATAGCATTGTGGGAGCAAAAAAAGGTTCACTTTTTTTTTTTTTTCTTTTCCTACGTTTCCCTCAGGCTTCTGCTGATGATGGGAGTGTTTGTGGTAGCAAGAAGGAAGGCACTCCCGGCCAGTGATAGACATGACATTGTATCCTGAGTCTTGGGAATGGGGGTGGATATTTCAGTGGGATGATTTCATTTCGTTGTAACTTGGTGCTAGTGTTGCCCGGGTTAGCACAGCTAAGCAATATGCTATGATGGGGTTACCAAACATTAAGTTCCCATTTACTTTTAATTATTTCAGGTTGTTGAACTATAGCTGGTTTAAGAAAAATTGAAACCAACAGATTTTTTTTCCCTAAAACATACATTAAAATATTTTTAGTGTGAGAACTGGGGAAGTAATAGTCACCAGTAGTCTGTCACAAGAGTGGAAGTTGTAACAATACTATTATGGGGAAATTATTTTATGTTCTAGTTTTCCAAGTTAGACCTTGAGACTGTGTTTTTAAAAAATGTTTACTTTTCCTTAAGCCCATTTTTTTTTCTTCCAGTGTACAATGAGAAACGAGCAAATGATCATATTTTTGAAGTGATCAAATTTTTTGATCAAAAGCAAAAAATATATTTTCCTTAAACATATTCTGCTTAGTAAGTATACCACCTTCTTTTCTCAGTTTTCATATCCTGAGTTATTTCTGCATCATTAAGTTTATCTGAGGGGCCCAGATTCTGTCATCATGGGGAATTTCTGAAGTGTCATGTGGAAGAAGAGAGTAAGGTGCGAAGCAGAGTAAGCTGTCATTTTGGTTGGTTCCTTGAGTGTTACTGCAGAAAGTGACATGAGTAGAGAAATACTGATCTGGTTGGACATCAGTCTTTCCCACCATGTGGCAGAACCCCAAGCAGAATCGTTAGCAAAGGCTGGGTAATGGTCCCACTGTGTCAGGTCTCCAGAGAGTCTCGGGTAGCTATGGGCTTCATCACACATTTGTTCAGAGTCTCGTGAAGACTCCATAAATATTTACTCTTGGATTTATCGTAGCCCTGGTCACAACAGCAAAGTCGAAAACTTTTCCTTCAGTGTGTCCTCTCTCTCACAGAAACGTGTCTTCCTAATGTTGGCACGCCTTTGTGCTCCTTCCTGAATCTTTGTCCTTTTAACAGTTGATGTAGGGAATCACTGCAACAACTTCTGCAAACCACTCTGTTACTATTCTTTTTTTTTTTTTTTTAAGAAAAATAAATCTCTAAATTGACATGTTTTTTAATTGAACAGGAAATCTTTCTTTTACATTGTTGGATACATCTCCTCAGCTTTCTTAATTCTTTTGTACAGGGGAGGAGACTCCAGTATGGCTATTTTATTTGATTTTGTGTGTGTGTGGGGGGGAATTCTAAAATATTTAAAAAAATCTTACCTCTCATTTAAAAAATAATCCATATTCCAAGCTATATAAAAGTATCATTTCCCCATTTTCTTGGAAGTTTCTAAGGAGAAAATGTCTTCCCCAGGTTTCTGTTGAGATAGGATGAGAGGGTGGTGGTATTGGGTGTACTTGAATGGTAGGAGGTACAGAAATATAGGTTAAACTTGGAAATCAAGCAAATCAAACTATTCTTTTCCCCTACACGTCTTAGGGTGTTTGGATTTTTCTAAGTCTTTGAAACCATGATGTCAGTTAGAGGTATGTTTTGTGATGTTAAAATTTAGCTACATGAAAAAAAACGAACAGATGCCTTCACCTTACATTTCATACAATACCTGTTGTGTGTGTGTTGTTGTTTAGTTGCTAATTCCCATCTGACCCTTTTGCGACCCCATGGAGTCTGCCAGGTTCCTCTGTCCATGGGATTTTCCAGGCAAGGGTACTAGAGTGGGTTGCCGTTTCCTTCTCCAAGGAATCTTCTCGACCCAGGGATGGAACCCATGTCTCCTGCATTGTAGGCAAATTCTTTACCTCTGTATCACTGGGGAAGCCCTGTGTGTGTGTGTGTGTGTGTGTGCGCGCGTATGTATGCATGTATATTAACAATAAGACTGATTCTTATCAGTTTCATTTCATGGGTCTGGAATCTTTCTGATTATAAATTATTAGTACCTTCAATTTATAATCATGGCTTTTGAGTCAATCTATACATCAAGAGGGTCTTCCCTGGTGGCTCAGAGGGTAAAGAATCTGCCTTGCAGTGCAGGAGATCTGGGTTCTATTCCTGGGTTGGAGAAGGAAATGGCACCCCACTCCAGAATTCTTTTCATTTATTTCTTCTTTTAATCTAAGGATGATTGCGTTACAAAATTTTGTTGTTTTCTGTCACACATCAGCATGAATCAGATATTTGAGTATACATATGTTCCCTTGCTCTTGAACCTCCCTCCCTACTCCAGTATTCTTGCCTGGAGAATTCCATGGAGGGGTGGCAGATAGTTAGTCATGGCTGAGCAGCTAACACTTTCACTTTCACATACATCAAGAGACAGCAAAAGCAGCTAGCTTGAACCAGTGTTCTGGACCTACAAACTCTGAAGGCATTCTGGTGCTTTTTTCCTCGAGGCTGCTGCTGAACTGTGGTGTAACCAGTTAAAACATACTCCAGCCTTATGAAAATTCTCATACCCTCATTAATGCTGTGGAAAATTTAAACAACAAAAGTAGGCTTGGTGCTGGTTAGAATGTGATTTCTCCTGAGAGTATTTAGAATTTGCTGTCAGTTAATGAAAACTTCAGTTTCTACTCCCTGTCAACGTGGTTTTCTTACTGGACGGTGGGTTTTTTTTTTCCTATTGTTTCCAGACTGCAGAGGGAAGTATGAAATAATGGGTCCTCTTTGAGATGGGATTCTTGCCTGGAGAATCCCACGGAGGGAGGAGCCTGGTGGGCTACAGTCCACGGGGTCACAAAGAGTCGGACACTACTGAGCTACTTCACTCACTTTACTTTCACTTTGAGATGGGATGGCTTATTTTTTGTCTAGTTGTCAGATTCAGATATTTGAGTTGTCAGAATTGTTAGCACAAGAGCTCATGGAGAGGATGGTCAGCATGCTAACTCACAGTGTCTCTGAACTGCAGTCCAGGTCAAAGAAGCCTAATAGATGTGTCAGGATGAGCTGTTCCTTATTTGGGACCTCTTCCATTTGGGATAAAAAAGACAATCCACCTGCACTGCTTGGCACTATTTGAAGGTGGTGAAAACACCAGCGATAAAGCTCTCCCCTGCATTTGTTCTTCAGGCCTCAAGTTCCCATTGTTAAAGCCCCTCCTTTTAGTCAGGGTCATTGGTAATATGGAAAGAAGTGTCTGAGAAGACCAAATGCTTTTTTGTTCACGGGTTAATAGGTTGGATGATTTTGCTCTTAGAAAAAAGCTCTGAAGGAAGTGGACCCAGGAGGGGTATATTTTGCTTGTGGACTGAGAAGGAGAGTCCAGAACATGAGTTGCTGTAAAAAGATGTCAGACCTTAGTAGATGGGGCAGGGAAAGGGGGAGTGGGCAGCCCAGAAGTACCCAAGGAGATGAATTTTTAAAGTAGATGATTCTTAGGGACTTTTCTCTAGTCCAGTGGTTAGGATTCCTCATTTCTACTGCAGCAGGAATGGGTTCAATCCCTAGCTGGGGAACTAAGATCTTGCCTGTCGCGCAGTATACCCTCCAAAGTAAATAAAGTAGCTGAATCTCAGTTATTTCTCCGCTCTAATATGGCATAGAAATATGGTGTATTTTGAGTCATCTACCAACAGGCATTTCCTGAGCTCCTACTACGGGCCAGGCATTGTTCTGCTTGCTGGAGGTATAGCAGCAAATGAGCTGACAGAATTCCTGCCTTCAAGGAGCTAACATTTTAGTAAAAGACTTCTTTCTCCCTTGTTAAGTTTGAGATGCCTGTTTACGGCAAAGACAGTTTAAATGGGAGACGTGTCATGTAAAATATATGCTTTGTCTTGGCAAAACATCCTTGAGGAGAGATTAGAATGGTGGGGGGGTAAAAAAGCCCTGAGTAACATTCCCTCTGTTTCCACCTTTCTGTCAGGTCATAGATATAAATTACAATTCTGGCCCTCGTTCACCCTCACATAGCTCTCTGGCATCCTTCCCCATTCTCTGAACAAGAGAGGAATGAGAAGGTTATTTGGAAGGTCATTGTTCTGAGAGTTGTCGTGCTCCAGTTACCAGAGAATCTTGAGTTTCATCTGGAGAGACTGAAAGGCAGCAGGGGCAAACGTGTGATGAGGAGTCAATTGGTGAAGAGACCCCCCGGGATGGGAAGCATATGGAAAGTCAGCCTCGTGATCTGCTCCTTTAAAAAGAATAGGCTGTGGAAGATTTTGAATCCTCCTCTGAATACAAGGTGAGTGTCAGCGGCTGTTTTCAGGAAGACTCAAGGAACTCAGCCTTCCCCCATGTGAGACGGGGTCCATTTGGCCTTAAGCGGTGCAGTGAGGAGGACTTTGTTGTGCCTTCTTTCCAGACACTCATTCTGGAACCCAGCAGAATTTCTGGCTGTGCATCCTGTCCTGGGTGTGCTGCAGAAGTGATTAGTGTGTTAGCGTGGAAACTTGCTGTGGCTCAGGAAAATTTTCTCTTGTCCGAGAAAAATAGGAGCAAGCTCCTGGCTGCGTTGAACGGACAGGGGAGGTATTCCTTCTCAGTAGGTAGTGTGAGAAGCCTTGGTCCAGGGTCCGCTTCTCAAAATGTGGTCCTCGGTGCTTAGTAGATGTGCAGAATCTCAGACCCTACCCCGGAATCAGGAGGTTAAATTGGTGATACTGGCCAAGGTGCTGCCTCTTCTGCCCTCACCTTTCTGCGTCTCTCACTCTCCACTGTCCCCCACTCCACAGAGGCTACCCTCAGGAATGGCACTGTGGGCTTTAAGGTGAGGCAACAGGCCACAAACATTCACTTCTTCTTTAAGCAACCAGTACCCCAAACCCAGATGAGCATAAGTCACAGAAAACAAAGGAATGTTCTCATTTCAGACAGGCCTAGAGTCTGTGTTGGTTATACCTCAGGAAGCCCACTAAAAGCCCCTAGACATGTTAGGGTGTGAATTTGGAATCTGTACCTCTTCACATCTTTTTGGCTGGTTTGACCTTCAGTTTACCAAAACACGGAAACTTCATTATGGCATTCTACCCATAAAATGAGGAAATTGCTGATGTTCGTCACAACCTCAGCCCCTAAAGCAAACACTATCCCCAACCACACTTTCCTAAACAACACTTTACATGAAAAAATAAACCAAGATATTGGTTCCCTGGAAGTTAATATAAGTGAAGTTTTCCTTCTTGGAAAATAGAAACAATATTTAGTTCTTCTGATTATCACAGGCCTTTTGAGTAGAAGTCAAAACCCTTCAATTAAATTTTTATCTAGCTAAGGGAATTTCCTTTTTGGGGTGTTATTGTTCAGCTGCTCATTTGTGTCTGACTCTTTGTGACCCCATGGACTGCAGCTCACCACGCTTCCCTGTTCTTCACCATCTCCTGGAGTTTGCTCAAATCCATGTCCATTGAGTCGATGATGCCATCCAATCATCTTATCCTCTGTTGCCCCCGTTTCCTTCTGCCCTCAATCATTCCCAGCATCAGAGTCTTTTCCAATGAGTTAGCTCTTTGCATCTGATGGCCAAAGTATCGGATCTTCAGTATGAGTCCCTCCAATGAATATTCAGGGTTGATTTCCCTTAGGGTTGACTGGTGTGATCTCCTTGCTGTCCCAGGGACTCTCAAGAGTCTTCTCCAACACCACAGTTTGAAAGCATCAATTCTTTGGCACTCAGCCTTCTTGCCTTCTTTATGCTCCAACTCTTATCCTCACCTTGAATGTGAGGATAGTTCTTTGTGAGTGAACAGTAAAGTCACCTTTGCAAATATATGCGATGTGTGTGTTTTTTTTTTTTTTAAGAGGAAACAGTTACAGAGCAAGAGCAAATTGAGAACGAGAAGAAAAAAACAATGAATGAGAGGAATGAAGCTTCCTGTTGAGCCCCAACTTCATTCCTTCTTGGTGGCAGCAATGAGAGCACAGATAAGTGATTTTTTTGCAGAACACTATATCATAAGGAGTCTGTTTTATTAGCAAAGTTGAGCCAGCTTTCTCAGATTGGCCTCAGATGATCCAATCTTGATCTTAATACATGATCTTCAGCCAGCAAGGACATATATATTGAAATGTTTCATATCGTTGACTACTTTCTGGGTCTGTCAACTGTCTCAAACACATAGCATTGTGATGTAAATGAACCTAGGTCTCCCTGTCAAGAATAACTGGCAGTTTTCTTCTGAGTAGACTGAGGTATAGAAAAATGACACCCTGTTCTATATTGTTCTATTTTGAGATTAAAGTGCATAGGATCCTCTCCACTCTTACATTCTTGGCTTTTTTTTTTTTTTTTTGACATAGGCTTAGTATACCTTTTGTGTGCATGTGTGGACATTTTTTCATTCCTAGGTTCTTGGCTTCATTGTAAAGTCAGTTGAGGAGCCAAAATATCTCAGAGAGACAGAATATTTTTTAGTAGGAGTTTATCTTCTGTTTGGGGCTGAAGGAGAAAAAACTTAGCAATGTCCCTCTCCCCCAAATCTGATTTAGCTGATTTCTAGGTTAGCAAATCAACCTGAAAATTCTGGATAAGCATTATTTTTGTACTAAAGAGAACAAAACTATACTCAGTGATGTCTGCTCTTATACCTGACTGCCAGGCTATCTGCTCTCATTTATTTCAATCTTTACAGAAGCCTAAGGAGTGAATCTAGTATAAAAGAAATTTCACTTAGTTACCATCCAAAAGCATGAACACCAACAGCAGTGTTCATATTTTCAAATGGTAACTATGTGGTAACATCAACTCATGCATTTTCTTTCAAGTTAATAACTCTACAGACATCCTTGTTGGCATATTTTATCCTGGGGAATTGTTAGAACTGTAACTCATGACAGAGCTGCGACTTTTATAAGTGTCTCCTGAAATGAAGTTTTGGTACTAAATGCTCTGGAATGGATTTGACTATAGATATTAATGAGAATTTCATTCATTCTTGTTCATCAGAAAGACAGTCTCAGCCTCCATTCTCACCCCCCTCCCCCTCTCAGATACTAACTGAGGAAACATTTTTAAAAGTATGCCATATGAGTTAGGAAATAACATTACTAAACAAGTTTTGGTGGCTGGTGGGTAATCACTGAAAGGCCAGTTTGTTCAGGAAGCAGGAATTAAACCTCTAGTGGAAAAAAAAAGTTTCTACAAAGCCTTAAGTAACTAGAAATGATGAAGTTTGGATTAAGCCCTTAAACAGGAAAGGAGAGAGTTGGATGGAGAGCAGCCCTGAGTTGGAAGCCCCGTGAACAACTGCTAGCCCCAGTAAATACCTTTTTCTCTGAACACAGAGAGGTTAAAATAGCAGCACAATTCAATGTAACCTTCCTTCTTTTATCTCAAAGGCCAAAGACTTTATTAAAGGAAAAGAACCCATTTTGCCCAGCTATTGTACATGACTCTACAGTTCTTAGAAATAAGCCACAAATCAGTTCTGGAAACAGAAAACTAATCTAACTGACCACTTGAGGGAGGTGGTGGGTTATTTTATTTGGAAAAAGGAACCCAGATCTTTTAAAAAAAATACTAAGCAATTTAAAGAACTTTGAAAATCTCCTGTGACTTATGGGTGACAAAGAGATGACAGGAACCCAGACAACACCCTCTTCCCCACTTGGATCCATTCTCTAATTTTCCTATTAAAATAAAATAGATTTACTGAACACTTGTGATGGTCTGTTTGATGGATCACTTTAAAAAGAGAGAAAGGGGCAAAGTATGGGTAGTTTATTTTTACAAATCAGTTTTAGTTTTTTTCTATGAAATAAATGAACAAGAAGCCCATTAAAACGGTGGTTACAATTCTTCTTTTTAATTGTTTACTCTATTAAGGTGACAATACTTGACAGTTTGAAATATGAACAGTGTTCCCTTGACTGACATAAACATAAATTATAGCATAAGAATGTGATAATCCTTCAGCCCTTCATTCACTCACCCAGGTTAAATGTAGAACTTGGAGAGAAATCAAACTTACATTTACCTAGATTCCAACAGCTGCTTCTTCTTGTTTAATGGTGGCTGAAGAAAAGTTAGCTGAGATAAAGGGTAAAATGGGTCAAGTCCAGCAAAGCCATTGTGTTTCATCAGAGCTAAGATGCAAATTCAAATCATTAAAGCCAACTTTAATGTGCAGATATAATAGTTCCTGTATTTCTTTTTTCCCATAGATGATACTTGAACTTGAGATCATTCCTCTTGGAGTGAATTGCAGCATTATAAATCCAAATTTTCACAGGGATTATATGTAAAATTATTATAGAAACAGGAATTTTTAATTAGTATATTCTTTATTTAATACACATATATAGTGTATAGAGTCAAACAATAGACAATTTATAATGAAAAACAGCAATACCCTTTTCCACCACTTTTTTATTACTAGCTAGTTTCATGCAAAAATGAAACAAGTTTTTAAATTTATTTAGCTCTTTCTTCTGGCATATAACTCCACATATCTAAATAACCTGTTTATATAGTACTTTCTTGTATATGTATGAATACGTTTTAGCTATTTTCTATTGCTTCCACTTAGAGGAGGACAGAATCCAGTACTATCAATCCTCTTGATACCACTTGACATATATTTCCTATTTCTTCATCCTCTAAATATAGTCAAGTCATCCTTTTTAGTTCATCCCAAGTTTAGGGTTAAATTTATTCAGTTCAGTTCAGTTCAGTCGCTCAGTCGTGTCCAACTCTTTGCGACCCCATGAATCGCAGCACGCCAGGCCTTCCTGTCCATCACCAACTCCCGGAGTTCACTCAGACTCATGTCCATCGAGTCAGTGATGCCATCCAGCCATCTCATCCTCTGTTGTCCCCTTCTCCTCCTGCCCTCAATCCCGCCCAGCATCAGAGTCTTTTCCAATGAGTAAACTCTTCGCATGAGGTGGCCAAAGTACTGGAGTTTCAGCTTTAGCATCATTCCTTCCAAAGAAATCCCAGGGCTGATCTCCTTCAGAATGGACTGGTTGAATCTCCTTGCAGTCCAAGGGACTCTTAATAGTCTTTTTCCAACACCACAGTTCAAAAGCATCAATTCTTTGGTGCTCAGCTTTCTTCACAGTCCAACTCTCACATCCATACATGGCCACTGGAAAAACCATTGCCTTGACTAGATGGACCTTAGTCGGCAAAGTAATGTCTCTGCTTTTGAATATACATCCAGGTTGGTCATAACTTTCCTTCCAAGGAGTAAGCATCTTTTAATTTCATGGCTGCAGTCACCATTACGTGAGAAGTAGATTTAAGGGACTAGATCTAACAGATAGAGTGCCTGATGAACTATGGAAGGAGGTTTGTGACATTGTACAGGAGACAGAGATCAAGACCATCCCCATGGAAAAGAAATGCAAAAAAGCAAAATGGCTGGCTGAGGAGGGCTTATAAATAGCTGTGAAAAGAAGAGAAGTGAAAAGCAAAGGAGAAAAGGAAAGATATAAGCATCTGAATGCAGGGTTCCAAAGAATAGTAAGAAGAGATAAGAAAGCCTTCCTCAGTGATCAATGCAAAGAAGTAGAGGAAGCAAGAGAGTTCCAGAAAAACATCTATTTCTGCTTTATTGACTATGCCAAAGCCTTTGACTGTGTGGATCACAAGAAACTGTGGAAAATTCTNAATAAATAAATAAAAAGCAGAGACATAACTTTGCCAACAAAGGTCCGTCTATTCAAGGCTATGGGTTTTCCAGTGGTTATGTATGAATGTGAGAGTTGGACTGTGAAGAAAGCTAAGTGCCAAAGAATTGATGCTTTTGAACTGTGGTGTTGGAGAAGACTCTTGAGGGTCCCTTGGACTGCAAGGAGGTCCAATCAATCCATCCTAAAGGAGATTAGTCCTGGGTGCTCATTGGAAGGACTGATGCTAAAGCTGAAACTACAATACTTTGGCCACCTCATGCGACGAGTTGACTGACTGGAAAAGTCCCTGATGCTGGGAGGGATTGGGGGCAGGAGGAGAAGGGGACGACAGATGAGATGGCTGGATGGCATCACCGACTCGATGGACATGAGTTTGAGTGAACTCCAGGAGTTGGTAACGGACTGCTGCAATTCATGGGCTCACAAAGACTCAGACATGCCTGAGCAGCTGAACTGAATGTGAAGTTTTTTTTTAAAAAAAAGTATGTAGATACGATGAAAAAAAAATTTAATTTTGCTCAAGTAGAGTTCTATGGAAACAATAGCATACAAGGTACACTGGGCAGGTGAAACACACATCATGTACATCTTGATTAAGGAAAGAAAGGGCTTGTGGTAATATGATGCATCTATTCTAGAAAGATAATTTTAGTAGCAATAAGAGAATGATTTGCTGGTGGTGATGATAAAGGGAAGAAGGCTAGTGGTGGTGGTGGTAGTGGTGCATGGAGATGGGGATTTCACTATGAGGAAAAATTAGGACACAGTAAGAAGAGAACATGAAAAAGGCAGTTTTAAGGGAATACTTTCTATAGTAGTTAGATAAATGTAGAGATCTATAAATTAACATTCCAGAAACAGAATATGAGCCTGGTGAAATTTCTGAGTCCTGTGGGAAATTTATCCAAAAATAGCCCCAGCTCTGCAAGTGTTCTTATACTATAAAGTTGCAAATTACATAACTAATGCCAGTAGTGCCATTACATTGTCTGAACAAACAATTTATTCATCTTTCTTACAACCCATTTCAAAGACTCGAAAGGCTAAGTTGTTTCAGCACCAATGTCCTGGAAAAGAAATGGATAGGCTCTATAGGGAACAGAAGGTAACTATGTAACAACAGATCCAAATTCTGCAAGGCAACGTGTTGCAGCACAGTGTGTTCCAAAGGATCAGATTCATAAAACCACACATTAAAACCACTGTTAGAACAAGCCATTTTGAATGCATCCACAACAACACTGACATACTGGAAACATTCATAAACCAAACCAAATGAGGTTCAAGCACTCACATATCCCCATCCATCTTTTGATGTGTAAAGCAGCCAAGGGGAATGCATTTTAAAAATGAGGGTACCTAAAATGACTTTGTAAAGTAACTTTATGTCCTAAAATGACAGTTTTATGAGCAATGAATATAAAATCAAAGCAACAAATATTCCTTCAAACAAATTGAAACACTGAGGAGAATTCCCTCTTTGGTTTCAGAACTTGCTTTCCATAACTGCAGCAGAAGCAGGAAAAATGCTCACTTTGAACTTGTTCCCTCACCAAGCCCAACTTTCTTTCAATCTAAAGTCTGGATTGGGGTAACGATTACCTGTAGTTTCTGCAAGGGATGTGACTGCTTTCAAAATTCTCTTTATGACATCGCTGGCATGAAAGTGAAATTGTGTTCCAAGCTTGATCTTTAAATGGCATAATTTTTGAATGGAGTCTTAAGTAAAAGATTTACTATTCTCTTACTTGTTCAAAAGGGAAGGTCTTTTTCATATGTTTAGATGTTTGTTATTTATTCACCTAGTACAGATTCCTGTAAACATGTAATCCAGCAGCTTGCAGCAGAAGCTTGGAGAGTATAGGAGATAGAAGAAAGAAATATGGACCTACATTTTGCATACATATTTTTACTTATGTTCACGGATGCAAATGAGATGAGCTAGCCAGAAAAACCAAAGCCCTTGAGATTTCTGGGAGACTCCTTGAGCTAAGTACTATCCATATACAATGTGTGTTAAATGACGTTCTCTGTGAGACTTCTTTCTAGGCTAAGAATGGCCTTCGTGGCTGTCCTTCCTTTTCCAGAAATCTTGGAAGGAATTCTACTTTGGCAAAATTCGTGG